>VOQZ01000220.1:0-80961 GCA_008079305.1 Phytophthora palmivora | reverse complement strand
TTTTTGTTAAAGATTACCACATATCCTTCCGTATCCACACCGAAGATGGGAGCATTGGCCGAATCCACGAGCTTGCTGTACTCCATCTCACTCGCATTACGCGCAGTCACATCCTGTCCGATAGCCACAATCCGGTTAACGTTTGTGCCATCTCCATCGACACTAACCTGTGGCGTCAAGCTCAGCAGCAGCTCTACACGTGCGCCACTGGCTGTCTTCAGCGGCAATTCAAACTCCGAGACTGACGTGTTGGTCGATGCAACACGCGCAAGTAGTTCGCCCACCAGCACACGGAATTCTTCATGCACCAAGTCCACAAGTGGCGTACCTATTACTTGATCAATAGCATAGCCTGAAAGCGCCTCCGCCTTGGGTTCCATAGTAATATGTCCGTCACGATCGAGCTCGACGATAGGAGCATTAGCCTGCTGCGCTACTCGCGCGTACTGAGATCCTTGGAGCTGCCACACAGTGACGTCCTGTCCGACGGCCACGATACTTGATGCTTTGTTGTCGTCCACGTCAACTGTCAAGTTCACGAGCAGCTTGACGTTGCGGCCGAGTTCTGGTGTGTCCAGCTCGATCTCCACGTCGTGGACTGTCGTGTTCATGTCAACCAGTACTTGTTCCAGTCCCCGTGTGACTTGAGCCGTCTTGGGGGCCGGGATCAACTCGGTCACAGAGCGACCCATAACGTCAGCGGCTCGTAGCCCCGAGAGCTGCGCCAGTTTGTGGTTCCAGAAGGTCACGTGGCCCGTCACATCCACAGCCAGTGCGGGTGCATTGGCCTCATTTAAGATGCGGAAGAGTCTTGGATTAAAGCCTGAGCCACATGGCAAAGGACTGGAGGCCGATGCGAGCGCCGGTCGCCGCTCGACCGCGTCGCTGTTGCTGCTGCAGTTGCTGTCACGTCGAGAGCGCCGCGTTCCGGCGTTAACGGGCTTGGTCTTCTTAGGTTTCCTACTCTTCTTCTTGCTGTCCATTGACTCGACGAAGGAGGACTGAGATGCCTCGGCAGAACGGCCGGAAAGCGAAAGAAAGGCGCGCGTCCCACGGCACTTGAGCGTGGAGGTGGCGGAAGCGAATCGACGTCGTCGGCTCCAGGGCTTTTCAACTGTGAGGACTTGGTTTGAGCCCCCAGAGATTTGTAACGATAAGTGCTTGTTTTCTTGGCGCCAGCTGGACGTCTGTATTAGAGATTGTGCTGGTTTCAAAGCATTAAAAATGCAAGGTTGAACGCTCGTACAGTAGCTCTTTCTATGAAACGAAAAAGAGTATATAACCTGTTATAATAGATTGACTGATATGGATTAAGTCTAGAAGTTAGTGAGGACAAATGCTGAACCTGCTAAATGTGAATATATTTGCACTGTTGAGGATTCGAGAGGAGACAGTGAGCTGGTACATGAGAGCTAATGCTATCGGATGCGACAGGTTGTTGATGCCTGGAAATTGCTAGCAGGGTGAAATACAAACAGACACGACTTGAGTGGACCACAGCGAATGCCCCATCTACATCTAACTTTCGACCAATGACGAACAGCATCGAGCGTCAGATCGAGACTTACTGGCTATGATGGATACATCCTTGCCGCGGACTGTCTGCTGGAGGAGGGCAAGCAGCGTTTACTTCGCTGCGCATTGCCGCGGACTGCTTTCGAAGGCGGCGCCTGTGCGGGGCGTGTAGAAGCCGTGCCGCGCAATATTTCGCGCAGGATAGTGGTCGCGATTTGATCTCAAATCGCTCTCTGCGACGAGAGAACGCTTCGTGAACCAGGACACTGGCTGCCGCGCTTCCCGAATGAGTTTGAACCCGCACCTGCGAGGTGCAACGCTACTGTCGTGCTTTCGTGCAAAGCTACGGCGTCAAGTCACTGCTCGCTCGGATGCCTTGATGTCTTAACATTGCCAACGTGGCAGGAACGTGAACATGCAACATGGCTGCTCAACATTACGAACTTGTATGTGTGGATGTGTAATGAACATGGGGTTGGCTGTGGTGTAGCGGAGACCAGCAACTGGTGCGACATGGCTGCAGCTCATGATCTGCGATTCCGATGCCTGCCAGGCTTGGCTAGAGTTGGACACCAGGCAACCATCAGCAGACGTGGCCACTCGAGCTGACTCAGCAGTCACAAAAATATCAACGCGATTCTCTTTCCCCCGAGTTCATATACATTGTTTTTCGGTCTTGTTGCTGGGGACACGTTTAATTGAAGATGTATATACTAGTAGTATATATATTCATAAAACTATTTTGCTTGAAGAAAAGATTTTCAAGTAGTTTTTCTTTCACTTCGTAAAAGAAGTATTAAACCAACTTAGTACTGTGCAGAATTCTTGTGATTCTGTAATTCGACAAGCGAAGGCCTCACTTGCTTTTTTCGGTAATAAAGCCTGGATACAGTAGCTCTGTGAGTGAAACTAAAGCATAAATTCATGTAGTAAAACCCATGTTTTTAAGAACATGCTCAAATTTGAGCCAAAATATGGTGGCGCCTTGACGACGCAACTTAGGATTTGCTATAGATTTAGCAAACTGTTAGGTATATTTCTAGATCATTTTAAGCTAAAAACGTATTTAAAAATGAAGTAATTTAACTAAAAACTACCACGTAGTAAACTACTGAGTGCTCTGTGGCGCAGTACCTGGTATTAGTTACACTACGCGGCACTTCGAAGTACTTAGACAAGACTAAAACGCTTTCTTGTGAACATGTATTGCTTGCTTTCGCGCTCTGTTTCTCTTAGAACCCCACAATAGGTCCTGCTTTCTTTTACTCTGCTCGCTTTTCCGACGCGACCTTCCAATGCACAGTAACTTGTTGCTGTAAGAAATGTACCGCTTCATCATAGTTGCGTGTTAAGGACCCATCTCCCGCGCCAGCCTTCATCATTGTAGGATGATAAACAGGCAGAGTTGCATCAGTCCGCATACTGGCGACCAACCAAGCGAACATCAACTACAAAACCGTGGGCCTCTCTAACAGCACCCGCTTCCGCCGCTACCGCTCTTCTCAGCCTTGCCATCAAGCTTCCGTCCGCGACTGCGTGGCGCCGTGTTAGACAGAAGCGCAGGGTTCTCCAGGATCTACAGCACAGAATTGCCAGGAACACAGCAGGCAGATCACGAGCTTCGTCAGTAACGCCGCATGAAAAGGAATTCCTCGCTGTTTCGCACCTTTTGCACTACTTCGTTGAACACTTGCTGAATGCCGATCTTGGTCTTTGCACTGCTTTCGACAAACAGCATGCCTTTAGACCGTGCCCAGTCTTCTGCCTCTCGGCGGCTCACCACTCGTTCCTGATAATTTATGCCAATTAATTCATGTTCAATGCGTTGCGAATCACTCATGACCGAGCGTACCTTGTCAATCTTGTTTCCCACAAGCAGCTTCACTACGTCACGTCCACCAGCTGGGCTGTACACTTCCACCTCCTGCAGCCACAGGTCCAGGTTCTCGAACGTGTCTCGCCGAGCGACGTCATACACTGCGAGCAACAGCACAACCGTAAGAAATACTCTTCATCCAACAGAATTTTAAATTGCTCACCCAGAACAATGCCCTGGGCGCCTCTATAATATGAACTGGTCAGCGTGCGGAAGCGCTCCTGGCCGGCGGTGTCCCAAATAGTCATTTTGATCTTCTTGCCGTCCACTTGCATCATTTTCACCTTAAAATCCACACCTGTACAGCCCTTAATGAGTAGAATTCCAGACCACCGCATGCTCCCATCCTTACCAATTGTACTCTGCAGGTTGTCATCGAACGTGTCGTCCGTGAATCGGAGCAGCATACTATATAACAACAGAACGAGGTCAAAATCCGTCACCAACCACATTTCAGTCTCAGCTACGCACCTGCTCTTGCCGACACCGGCATCTCCAATCAGAAGGAGCTTGAATAAATGGTCGTAGCCGTCCATTGCGCCTAGAACTGCGAGATCACGACAGACGCCACATGTCGTTAGGACGAAGAGCTCCGTTAATTAAATGTCCCAGGAGTTCTGAGCGACGTATTCTACGCGGACTTGGCAGTCAAATCCGCACAGACAATGCTGCATACAGGGGAAACACACTACCTGCTGTACTGAAGCTGCGAACGACGCTGAACGGCGACCGGGACGGCAGGAGCTAGCGTTCTTCGCTTCCTTCTTGGAACGAGGCCAGTCTCTGTATTGGCGGACCAGAAAACCAGCGCGACCTTTTTGGCCAATAAGAGAGAGAGATTCAAAATACCTCTCGAATCGTATCGTGATGGATCAAAAATGCACTTTTTAAATTAATTTACTCCGAAAACATGGCGGAGATGACGCTGCACACGACGAAGGACCACAAGGTGCGGCTACGAGTACAGACGTGTTGGATATTGACTGATAGGGCTGTATTATACAGGACATCAATGGGGTTCCGACGGATATCGCTGTCTCGATCTTCGCAGACCGCGTCTTCATCGCAGTGACGCAATTGGGCACATTCGGCACATTGGTAGATGGGAGTAGATCGCATTGCAGTGGTGACGACGTGACTGATTGGTGATGCACTGCTGCAGGTGGAGGCACACCAGAAAGACTCGATCAGCGGCAAGTTCCAGCCAGATATTCACGTGCGTCTAGGAAGGCGTGACGACCCGCTACTGTTGGTGTATGCGCGACAGTTCCTGGAGCACTTTGGGTATGTTGTTGGGGGAATTGAGCGGGTCTTTGAGCTAAGGTGTAGTTAACGCAATGTTTGTTGTTGTGTATTGCAGTGTTCCTGTCGGCCTGCCGATCCTTGCGGCCATCGGGCTGAAAGATCGTTCTTCCGACACGTTCGAGGTTGTCATGCAGAGTGTGAAGGAGCTTTTTGGCCAGGCCCAGAGCATGCAGAGTTAGCTCAATCGCGTATGAGTTAGCGTCCAACAAGTGAATAACAACGATCGCACTGAGGTGAGAGTGAAGTTGGAGTTGGGGGCCTCAATTGTGGACGTGTACAGCGGAATGAGAAACCAGCATCGCATCCCGTCGAGCTCCTGCATGCTTGAAAGGTTAACAATTACCACAAGTCGCATGCAGTGGGAAGTCTCACGTAGCAAACTGACAGGTATGAGATCGAGTTGCAGACAGCCTAAGGCCAGGGCACCGTTCTCTGCTTGCACAGTTTGCACAATTGGCTCGTGAACGGTCGGCTGGAGCGATGGTAAGTTACAGCCTTGTAAACGGATATATCGAGCGGAAAGCCGACAGAAAGTCACGAGTCGATGCAGGTGAATCATTGGTTGGCTGGACGGCTTGTTACTCCTACTCTAGCACTATCTCGTTGCAGCGGTCAGATTCGGCTTCTTCAATGCTCGCAATCACCTGCAGATAGTACTGTACGTTGCCAGATGAACGAGTGCTTCACATCCTCGTTGAAGTTTCCTCAGCAATTCTGAGCACCAACACACACATACATTCAAGAAGTCGTCACATGTCATCAGTTGAGTACTCTGCAGTGCACGCAAAGCAGCAAACACATTAGCGAGGAACAGAGCTACCGCTTCGAAGGTGCTATACAATGGCCCATAGCCCTGCTCGTTGTATTTTCTCCTCGCTAAACGTGTTTTTTCAGAGCAGACCGCCGGATTCTTTCCACAAAAGCGTTAAAGAGAAGTAGCCAATCAGACGACTCCAATTTTAAGTTTCACCGCTATTTCAACCAATCCAATGCCGTTGTGCGATGTTGAAGTCGCTGGGTCTCAACGGGCGTGCCGAGCTCTCAGTTTGCAATTTGCCAGCTCCTGCGCACAGCCTCGACCGGACCAAGCCAGCAAAGCAGCAAGCACCCAGCCACGATGTCCAAGACCTCATCCGTTGATGCCGGTGCGTTGTCGTGCTCTGCTTCTTCTTCTGTCAGTCTTGACTTACCGCTGTTGTTTGCTGTGACAGACTCGCCGACCAAGTCAGAGTGCCTCGAGCTCTTCCGCGCGCTCAAGAACAAGGACGAGCTGTCGCGCTCGTGCAAGGAGATCATGCAGATGATCACGGCCAATGACAAGGGCGTGATGGAGAACGAACCGCTGAACACGTACGGCGGCAGTCGCACGCGCGGAGGCATTAGCCACGCAGCTCTACAGCGCCGTTTCACGGGCAAAATGTCGGGCGTGAGCCTCTCGGGGTAAGCGCTGATGGAAGCGAGACCGAGTCCAGTCGAGTCGAGCCCAGCCCCACTCGTTGCGTAGTGTTCCTCCACCCACCACAAGTCAAGTAGGAGAGCTGTAGAGGGGTGAAGTCGGCCAGGGGCGGCCGGGTGTTGCTGTACCAATACCCCCTCACTTGTCTCCGTGTTATCTTCAACATTAACCACCCAAATAACCCACTTTCAAGAATGATTGTCGTATTCAATGTTCTATCACCCAGTTATAACATGGGATAAATGGATGATAATTGGGTCTTATTCTTTGCCACTCAATTGGCAACATCACATGGAGCTGCTCTTGCGCACTACATCGGCGCGTGCGCTGCCCCAAGGTCGCGTCCTTGTGGCTACCTACCGCTCCAAACGCAGTCAAGCCAAGCGCGAGGCGTTCCGTGTTGCTCGCGGTCTCCCCACCAACGATAAGAAGAAGCAACAGAAGGAGAAGAAGCCACAGCGCAAGAGCAAGCGACACGAACCGCCACCGCGTGTGGAGGAGCCGCCGCGTCCGACGCTGGATGAAATCGACGAAGAATGGGCCAAGATGCGTCTGCGCACGATGGTCGTCCCACCTGCTGTGATGCCGGCACGTACGCGCAAGGAGATCGAAAACAAGAGACGTATGCGGCGACTGGGTCTCATCAGTGAAGACGACGAGGAGAACGACGGTACAGGCGCCTTTGATCCCCGCAATAAGGGATTTGTGGGTCGACGAAAGCATCGTGAGCAAAAATCTCCGTTCAACCCGCTGCACTTCAACGACAGACGAACTGCGAGAGCCGAGAAGGAAGCGACAGATGAATTGTACAGGACCACCGGCCGCCTACCGGCGAGACGACCGGTTTCCATGAAGGACAAACAATTCACCAACATCAAACCAGCTCCAGATAATGTCGTGGAGCGCGAGTTCTTGATCCCGGACGAACCGACTAACCCCAAGGCATTGGATCTAGCGGTGATTGGTCGACCAAATGCTGGCAAGTCTTCCATCATGAACCGCTTGTTGAATGTGACAGTGTCTGCTGTGTCGCCCAAGTATAACACAACTCGTGATCGTATCTTGGGTATCTTGACGGAAGGCGATGCGCAGCTTTCGTTCTATGATACGCCCGGACTGATTAAACCGAAGGAGTCTCATGAATATATACAGACTCTGGTGACTACAGCAGCAGAGACGCTGCAAGGAACAGATTTGTCGATGCTGGTTGTCGACTCGGTGAAACGTCTCGATGAGTCGGCTTTACAGGCGTTGGAGAAGGTGCTGACAACCTCGGCGCAGGTGTGCTCTCCCACTATGCTTGTGATGAACAAGTACGACCTCGTGGCAAGCGCGAGAAGATGAACCTGGACATTAAAGTGAAGGAATTATCCCAGATGGTTGAGGAGATCTACGCAAACCACTACGACGCTGCCGGAGCATCTTTGGCACTTGATCCACTGGCTTACATTGGTGATAACAGCATCAAGGTCTCAGCCACGAAGGGTTATGGTATGGACAAATTGAGGAAGACCTTGCTATCGCTGGCCGTTAATCGACCGTGGAGCTACCACTCCTCGATGCATTCCGACATGTCGGACCTCGAGTTAGTGACGGAGATTATCCGCGAGAAGCTCTTCCGCCGATTCAACAAGGAACTGCCGTACTCGTTCGAGCAGGAGAACGTTGGCTGGACCAAATTCAAGGACAAAAGCATTCGCATTGATCAAGATATCTTCGTACGTTATCTGCTTTGATCGTTTATAATCCTCCTCTCTAACTATTATTTCATTCCAACTGATGCAACAGGTTCCAGCTGCTCGTGTCCGCAAGATGGTCGTCGGTCACAATGGCGATACTCTCCGTTCAGTCGGCATGGCAGCCCGGGATGAGATCGAGGTGTTGTTGAAGCGCCGCGTCCACTTGTATCTGAACGTCCGTGTTCGGTAGATTTTCGATTACGTTTTAGCATGGAATTTCATAAAACCCACCTAGATTTTAGATTGCAACCCAAAAGACCCATCACCAAATGCTCTAAAAGATGCACCATTTTAGAAAAGTACCACAAAATGGAGTTCGTGCACGAGGGCAACGCCTTGTTCGTGGATGAAGTGTATGAAGAGGCAGTGCGTAGTTATACACACGCTTTGGAGATCCAGCCACAGGATGCAGACGCTCTGTCGAAGCGAGCGGCAGCGTATTTGAAGCTCCACAAGCTGCGCGAAGCCGCAGCCGACGCTTCGCGAGCCACGGAACTCAATGCGACTTTATACATGGCACACATGCGCCACGGGTGTTTAAAACATCTAGTAACTTGACATCACATGTACATTGTACTGACGAGTGGCTGGGTGGTTGTAGTGTGGCGCAATTCGAGTTGGAAAAGTACGCAGAGGCCAAGCGAGCCTTCCAGAGTGGCAAAGAGGTGACACCAAAGACTAATGAAGCATTGGCCAAGCGCTTTCAGACGTGGATTCGCAAGTGTGACGCAGAGATGGAGAGTGAGTGTAGATTAAACTCGTGTTTAACGCGATGTTAACGTTTTGCTGTGGCGTTAGCTGATGATGATTTGATCATTCCTGAGGAGTCTGCTCCAATACCAAGCAACCAGAACGCTGCTGTAGTTGCACCGCTGCCGGTGAAACAAACGATTCGGTGTGGAGATATCATTAGTAGTGGGGTCTAGAGTTGATACTGACGTGATGTTGTTGTTGCTAGTTATGATTGGTATCAGTCAGGTACTCATGTGACGGTATCGATCCTTCAGAAGAAACTTGCACAAGAAGATGTCGAAGTCGCCATTCAACCGAAGAAACTTCTCGTTCGGGTGAAGATTGACGGCGAGGTCGTGGAGGCGTTTAATGACGTGTTCTTTGACGAAGTTGTCCCGGAAGAAAGCTCATACAAGGTTCTGGGCTCGAAGGTGGAGCTCAAGCTAAAGAAGAGGAGCATCGGAATGCATTGGGATAAGCTCGAGGAAGCCGTGTATCAGTCCGGGGCGCAGGTGATGACTGGACCTGCCGCTGTCTTTGAGGCTAAACCAGAGCAAGTGCCGCGTCCATACGCTAGCAGTCGGGACTGGAACCAGATCGAGAAGGCCATTGGTGACGAACTGGAGGCAGAGAAACCTGAAGGCGAGGAAGCGATGCAGAAGCTCTTCCGTGATATTTATGCCAAAGCCGACGAGAACACGCGCAAAGCCATGAACAAGTCTTTCGTACGTATCTAACTAGTTGCACAGTTTCGTCAGACTAACCTGGAAATGTTTACCTCTTGTCCAGCAAACGTCAGGTGGCACCGTGTTGTCCACAAACTGGAAGGAAGTGGCCGATAAAGACTATGAGAAGGAACGGACAGCCCCAAACGGAATGGAGTGGAAGAAGTGGGGATAAAGCACCAGCTTCATGGTTTGCACCACGTCACATCAAAAATCACATCAGCATCTACTTGCTACTCTTCCAATCACGTGATTCGATATTCAACCGAAATATTCACACATCATATCCAATCATCTGCTCATCTTTCCCTTTTTAAATATTCAAATAGTTGCTACCACGACACTAGCGCAGCCATGTCGTCGCTACCAGCAGTGAACAGCGACGCCTCCAGTAGCAGTGTCACGGACAGCGGCACGGACGAGTCCACACCACCGAACTCTCCTCCATTCGCAGTCAAGCGCGGTCCCGCTCGACCTGCAGCGTCGTCCGTGTCATCAGTGTCAACACCCTCCCCTCCGCCTAATGTACCAGCACGTCGACCGTCTGTGGTGCCTGTGGGACGTCAGGCTGCCATCCACGCTACTCCCACAGCCCCAAGACGTAAGCGCAAAGCGACACCACCCCGTCGACGTCCTAGCAGCCCCACCACTACGCAGACCGTCAAGAGAAGGAGGAAACCAGGTGAAGTAGCTCTTCGGGAGATTCGACTATTGCAACGCTCGACCAAGCTACTACTGCGAAAACTGCCATTTGCACGTGTGGTCCGAGAGATCCAAACAGAGTTCACGGGTGTGGGCTACCGCTGGCAGGCGGAGGCGCTGCTGGCATTGCAGGAAGCAGCGGAGACGTACCTTGTGCGCACCTTCGAAGACGCGTACGTTGCGATTTGAGAGGAATCTAAACAGAGGCCTAATTGATTGTGTTGATGATGTGTAGGAACTTGTGTGCTATCCATGGCAAGCGGGTGACGCTGCAGGTGAAGGACATTCAGTTGTCGTTGCGGATTCGCGGTATTCGACCGACAGCTTCGTAAGAGGTCAGGATATTGAGGTCTTGTCAGGAACATTTTGCTTTATTCTTGCATAATTTTGGACGTGCAAACATGCCTTGATATCGGTCCGTGTTGCGTCGTTTTACTAATGAAGCTTGAGGGTGCAATGAAGGGAAGAAGGACAATCCTTCAACGGAGTCTGCATCCACTGGAGATTTTCGTGACGTTAGTATCATTGGCTTCTGTTGCTACTATCGTTTCCCATACTTCCCAGCAGGGAGAGATAGTTTGTCCTCAATTTGTTACTGCCACAGGTGAGATTTCGCGAGTTGTTGTCAATTAATCCACACGTGCTTCGACATAGTGCCTCGTCTTTAAGACGGAAGACCCTGGCCTGTTACTGTGATCAGTATCACCAAATTTACGGTGGATTTGGCAATACAGCAGCGTTAACGTTTGACGGCGAGCCTGGCCACGCTTCCTTCCCTTTGAAACGATCCTGAAGGCGTTGAATGGAGGCGCGAGGCTTCAGGGGCTTGGAAAAGGTTGGGCGTCCGAGATGGCGTTTGGCCAAATTTTGCCCGATAACAGCTAGTGACCCCAAGCACTGACATCATTAACAGACATTAATATGTGGTAACTAACTGCACATCATGTATCTCTGGCAATGTAACAATACGTACCAACGAGTGACCACTTCGCTGTGGACAATAGTGATTGCAGCACGCCAATCCAGACTGACACCTGCCCGAAATGAGTATGTTCGTCAACAGCGCTATTTGAAGCCGCAAAGAACGTGAAGCTGACTTACTTTCGTGAATCGAACAGTTGTTTGGCTGATTGCTTCCACTCAGCTACAATAGCTCTGGCATCCTTTCCACTCGGCATCGGGCCAAGCTTGATTGCCACCTCATACTCACTTTCTGGATCCAGAAATTGATAGTCCTGGAAAAGCTCCTGTGTTCAGTACAATCAGCTCACAATGAGATAAAACAAACGACACCACTTCCAACGATCAAAAACGGGGACAAACCTGCTCGCTACTCATTTGGTCTTCATACTTGTTTCCTGGCTCACGTTCCCATATTCGTTTGACTGAAATATAGGGAGGTAACGAAGACGAACACGCTCCTGTGAGATATGCCTTAACAGTGGCAGGTTCTTTTCCATCATAGTTGCGATCTGTGAATATAGTTGGAGAAATAAAGATGAGTCGATGTCCTTTGGTCGACGACATTGCATCAACTCACCCAGTTGGATCTCACGGGTCTGCGGATTGTAGTTGATCGCAAAATACTCTGCCGAGCCGATCGCAAGGTGATCTTCCAGCGGAAAATACCTGGAGACATCCTCAGACGAGACTGCTACGTTACTATCCGGTGTTACTGTGATCGTTCCTGGGAAAGCGTATGTTGAGGCCTTGAATAGCACCGCATAATACCAATCTTCGCGAGTCTTTGCGATGTATGTAGTCTGATCAGCGTAGTACGAGGCGAGGCGAGAATTCACTGAAATCGACGTTGAGGAGGAGGAAGACGACCATTTACGCGGCGGTGTCCCTACCAAAACGCTATCTCCAGTTGCCTTCGTGATCATATCCTCGTCGTTTGTTTCCGGTTGAGTTGTCGAAGTAATGGGCATGTAACTTATCTGGGTATCGACTTGTGCCGGTTCTGCCATTTCTAGTCCGAGGTTTTGAATTAGCCTTGTCAACACTCCGACCCAGGTTGGGCCAACTAACGCATCGGCGGTTAAAGCAGGCGCAATAAGTGATTTGTCATATCCGTGAGCCTCGAGTTTGAGGTCACCAACAAAATCAGGATCCCAGTACATACTGTTCGTAAAAATTTTGTCCAGTTGAACCACTTGGCTGGATGGCACAACATCGAACAGCATGGGCACTCGCTCCTGGAGGACTTGATCGAAAGCCACGTTGTTTTCGTGTGTTTCTGATATACACCATCGAAACCATGATTTAGTTGTAATGATGAGATTCACATTTGAGACCTTACCTTCCAGCAATGCATTCATCAATGCCATAGTCTGACGAGTGAACGCACTGGATTGTTGTTCCACAGTGAATCTAGACAACCCTTTAAGGAAAAGAGCTGATGCAAGCGCTTTCTGTCGTACATGTTATGATAGTCGTTAGGTACTCAGCAATCAGCTTATATTCGCAGCACTCTACAGATAACACATACCGATAATGGGATCGATTCTGATCTTGAGGTAATAACTGACACATCAAATAAAGAGATCATATCATCAAAAGACTGCATCAAATTCGTGGCGAAATATAAGTGTGTACGACGTACTCCGTCTTGCCGCAATTTCCGCATCTACGAGTGTCTGAACGACTTCTTCCGGGGGCCTCGACAGTGTCCGAACCAGAGAGAGCGCCGTAAGACCAGATCTGTCCTGCGCTACTGGATCTGCCCCTCGTTCAAGTAGCGCCAGGACTACCTATTCACACAAAAAAACAAACTCAGCATAAACCATAAGAACACTACGAACGTCTTCCTACCTCTTGATATCCTCCCATCGCTGCAACATGCAGTGGCGTCTGTCCAAACTATCATAACACACATCAACATTTTTTCTGTCTACATCAACAACAAACACAACCTACCACGTCCCGGACATTTGGATCGAAACCCACTCTGTCCACCAACAAATGCACGAGCTTGACCTTGAGGTTCTGTCTCGCAGTAGACACCCCCACCGCTACATGAAGCAGTGTGGCACCCGCTTCATTGCGGATCGTGCGTAGATCCAGCTTCCAGTGTCTCAGGCCGTCCCGTGTGGGGATAGAACCCGTGTCTAGGTACGTCTTGAGCACCGCCGTCTTCCCTGCACTCGCCTGGTCGAACAGCGCGTGTAGAACTCCATTGGCCATGCCCTTTGCAGTCGCGTACTGCGCTGCCTGACGGAATGCCACGTCCTCATCCTCCCGACGCGTCACAGCGGCCATTAACTGAGCTTGGAGGTGCGCAATCTGCAGCTGCAGTACTTTAGGATCGGAGAGAAGCGTTGTTGGGTCCTTTGGAGGGCTGGTAGAGCTTGTAGGGGACAGAATTTGACGGCACGAGATCTCCAGATGCTGCAGACGATGCTGAGCTTCATCCATCATGTCTAGAAGCGAGCGATCCACAGCTTGGTCCCCACTCGAGGAGCCTGATGGTGCTGCATGCTTCTGCGAGGACATGATACTTTTCGCAAATGCTAATTTAACCTAACCTCAAATCCTATTATTTAACAGATTGAAAATTCCGGATAATTAATTTTACAACACATTACCCTTTCTGAAAAGTCCTTCACGAAAACCATGAAAAAATTAATGACGAAGATGCATCTCGAGGTTAAGAGCAAATTTGATTAAAGCCAACAGAAATGATTCACACATCTTACCTTATAAGGACACTGAATTAGTAGCATATGTATCGCCGAGGGATGTTACTGATGACTGAGGATCACGATCCGAAGAGATCTGGTGGTAAGCTGTGTCAATTGTCAGTCCTACTATGCAAATCAGTAAAATGTAAAAACATCAAAAAGAATAATTGTCTTTTTACGTGTGTGGTTACAAAACCCTACAAATGCATATATTTAAATTGGTGGCTTCGAGAGCTGCCACGCGTCCTGAGCCTCAGATTCTCTGAGGCTCTTCCTCTCTCTCTAAACACTCTCCTCAATATACCTCACTTCTGGATTTACCAGCTCCTACTCACAAGCTACACGGTCTCCGCTTCTCCTTTACTTCCTATCTACCTAAGTGCGTCGACATGACGCTTCGACAGGTTATGAGCCCACCGTTAGGGAGAAATGGAGACGACTTTCCGCGCCTAAATGGCTCTAACTTCGCTGTCTGGAACGCTCGCGTCCGTACTGCTCTCGACGGTCAAGGCCTCCTGGGCTTCATCGACCAAGAAGACTACGACGGCGACTCCGACTCATCACACGCTGAGTCTGACGACGATGTCGATCCGCCCAAATCGAAGGCCTCGCATCCGCCCTCGCCCACGTCGTCGGAAGCTATCCTGTCCGACACAGGAACGTTGCCTCTCGAAAGTGATCATGACGACGGAGATACCCCAGCGGATGCTGCGGCCCCTAAGGGTGATAGCTCATCCTCTGAGGTGGCATCAGATTCTTCCAGCAACTCGTCAGAGGCGAAGGCCACCGACTCTAAGCCTTCTCGCTCACCCACCTCTACTTCGAAGCATCTACCATCTCCTCCGGCGATTAAATCTTTCGCCGAGACGAAACGTGAGAAGGAAAGACACCGAGCATTGCTCCGCGCACAAGCTAAGAAGGCACGTGCTAAACAGCGCGCTACCAAGAAGCGTGCGACTCGCAAACCGAGCTCGCATGAGAGACGCCGAATGGAGCGCAAAACTCGATCGTTTTTGATCTCTACTCTTGATGATGCACACATGCTCCTTGTTGAGGGATCTACGTCGGCCTACTCCATCTACCAAAAACTACGCAACTGCTATGAGGGCTCGACTGCCCATGGCGACCCGTACTACATCAACCACTACTTGATGGCCATCAAGTATGAGGAGGGTACGGACCTAATGGCGTTCTTCCTGACCTTAGAACGTGCGTTAAAGGCGGCTGCTGAAGCTACTGGCATTGTGATGACCTATGAACAAAAGTCACTATATCTGTATCACGCGATGCCTAGTAAGTGGAAGCCTGACCTTGCGATCTGGAAGGGTAGTAAGAAGTTCATCCCCTACACCGATTTCAAAACGAACATTGAGCGAAAGGTGATGGATGACTACGCCAAGCGCAAGTACGTCATTGGGAAAGGTAGTCCTGAGTTTGTTGCGACTGCTGGCGAGACAGCTCTCCAAGCTATCTCAAATGCACCCGATGGCCGTGATGACCCACCCCGCCGCTCCCAAGGTTGTACCTACTGTCAGCGTCCAAATCACTGCATCCGTGATTGTCGGGTACTCCAAAAGCACCCGCGCACTGGAATGGTCAAAGAGGGCACTGTTCTACCGGCCAAATTTGGCATTATCGAGCGGAAATCACGAGAGGATCACAATCCCTTCCCGCCCAAGCATCCTCGCAATCAGCGCTCGGATAACCACCAGAGGTCTGCCACTCGCAACGCTGGTGGGGCCAAGGCTCCGGAGATCTACGATCGCTTTGGTAATGCGATCAGTTTTCATGATCTCCAACGCAAGTTCAATTCATGCGGACGAGAAGCTGGCCTTATCGCCTACGCGACTGTCTTCATGCCAGATGTTAGTCTATCCGCTACCGGTACCGGTCCTCACGACCCGACCTGGACGGTGGACTCGGGATGTACCCGCCACGCCGCGTACCAAGAATCCTGGTTCAAAGATATCAGACCGTACGCTGGTGCAATCATGGTTAGTGGAAAGCAACAACTGCCCATCTGTGGTATCGGCGATGCCACCCTTGAGGTGGTTGACACCTCCGGCACGCCGCGCCAACTAGAGTTCCCTGACGTTCTCTATGGTCCCGACATGAAGTTCAATCTTCTGTCGATCACCCAGATCCTTAAAATGGGAATTCGGCTTGTTTTTAGTCGTACGCGCTGCACTTTCTTCGTGAGCAAGGCATACAAACTCCAAGTCGAGCTCGCCCCCAACATGGATCTGTTCCAACTGACGGCCAAAACGTTAATCAAGACGCCATCCAGCGCGCTTGTGGCGTCGGCTCCTGCGGACGACGAACCCGCTAATGCCCTTGTGGCTCAACCAGGTATGGACCCTACTGTCTTATATTATGGCACAAACGTCTCGGCCACCCTAACTTCTGTGCCATGCAGACCATGTCTAGGACGCATGCGGCTCCAGAACTGGCGTTCTCCCAAGCATCTGCGATTCCCAAACATTTCTGCCCATCGTGCAACTTTGCTAAGGCACATCGTGTCCCTTTTAATAGCAATGTTGATCGCTCAAATGCGCCTCATGACAAAGTTCATCCTGACATCAATGGCCCTCTTGCCTTATCCTAGCCTGAGCGGTGCCCATTATTTCATAACGTTCATCGATGACTACTGGCGCTTTATGCACCTCTATGTGGTCGGGCATAAGTCAGACCTGTATGATTGCTATGAAAAGTTCCGCAAGGCAGCTAAGAACCGTTTTAACACCGAAGTTGATATGCTTGAAACCCAGTTCAATCACTACGATCCTGAAGTTCAATGACTTCAAAGCGACAATGGTATGGAGTATGAGAAGCTTGGCAAGATAATTTTCGATAGCTATGGCACACATGCTCAATTTACCAATGCGTACACGCCTCAACATAATGGTGTTGCGGAACGACGGATGCGCACAATCCTAAAACGAGTGCGAGCTCTGCTTTTTGACGGCGACCTACCTCGTCAGCTTTGGGGGGAGTGCTGCCAGTACGTTACCCACCTTATCAATGTAACTTCACGTAGTGTACTCCCTAGTAGAACCGCTCCATACGAGCTCTGGCACGGAAAGAAACTAAGCCTGAAATACATCAAGGTGTTTGGTTGTGCTGCGTTTGCACTCATTTCAGAACCACATCGCAATAAACTTGAGCCTCATGCCAAACTGTGCATGTTTGTCGGTCTACCACACAATAGATAAGGATATCGACTTCTTAGCGCTACAGAAAACCGCGTCGTATACAGCCGTGACGTTACGTTCAAAGAAGACACGTTTCCTAATCTAACGTTTCTCGAACGAGCCACCCCAAATCCACTGAGCACGTCATTACCTGTTCAGCAAGAACTCCTTCCTCCACTAAGTGCACTTCTCAAACGTAACCAAGCCTTTTTGGTGGCCACTGACGCCGACGTATGCACCTCTTCCACTAAGAGAATTAAATGTGAAGACATTCCTGCAGTTTACTCTAAAGCACTACTACTCCATGAACACATTGACTGGGAAGAAGAGCATACCCGACACTATACCACCGTTAGTCCCTTAGCAGCACGCTATGACCCTGATCCTAAGACCTATAAGGAAGCCATGCGCTCCGCATACGCATCTGACTGGCATATCGCCATTCTCTCTGAATATGAATCGTTCGTACAGAACCAGACTTGGACACTAGTACCACGCCCACATAACCGCAAGGTGCTACAATGTCGATGGGTCTTTGTGCGTAAACGTGATGAAACTGGTAGCATTGTATGCTTTAAAGCTCGCCTGGTCATTAAGGGCTTTCGGCAGAAGTATGACATAGATTATACAGAAACCTTCTCACCTGTCGTACGGATGGAAGTTCTTAGACTGCTGCTCACGCTCGCAGCTATCCTCGACTATGAGATTGAGCAAATGGACGTTAAAACGGCTTTCCTAAACGGATCACTTGATGTAGAAATCTTCATGGAACAGCCTGAGGGATTCGCATCGAAGGATAAACCAGGCTCGGTGTGCCGTCTTCGCAAGAGTCTCTACGGTCTCAAGCAAGCACCGAAAGTCTGGTACCATACCTTTGCAAAGTACCTCGAGCGTCTTGGTTTCAGTTGCCTAGTTAAGGACCGTTGTGTGTTCTTTAAAGTCATATTCAATGCACCGTGTTACATTTCGGTTTAAGCCGATGACCTCTTGATAATCTCACCGTACAAGCAAGTCATTGGTCGGGTCAAATCGTCCCTGCGATCTGAATTTCACATGGCCGATTTAGGGGAGTATCTTACCTCCTCGGTTGGACAATTGAAAGAAACCGTGCCAACCGGTCTATCTTTATTCACCAGAGAAACTATGCATCCAAAGTGCTGGACCGATTCTCAATGTTAGAAAGTCATCCAAAGAGTACACCCATTGCACAAAAGTTAAGCGCCAATGATTGCCCAAAAGACGATGAAGCTAAGGCTCATATGGCAAACAAGCCGTATCGTGAAGGAGTAGGTAGTTTCATGTACCTCATGACAGGCTCTCGACTTGATCTTGCATACTTCATTCGAGAAGTAAGTCAGTACCTGGATAACTCAGGGCACCGCACTGAAATGCAGTCAAACATGGCCTGCAATACCTAAAAGGCACAATGGGTTATGGCATAACTCTAGGTGGAGTGGATAACCTAGACCTCCTACAGTCAGATCAATACCTGACATATACGGACTCAGACTACGCGGCATGCCAAGACACACGGCGCTGTATTGGTGGCTTTATTACTATGTTCTGCAAAAGTCCTATCAGTTGGGTATCGCGGAGACATCATACAGTGGTGCTCTCAACGACAGAAGCAGAGTATATTGCACTCTGCTATTGCATGCAAGAACTTATCTACATTAAGTTACTGCTAAAAGAACTAGGCTGTGAGAGTCCTAAACCCACATTGATAATGGAAGATAATCAGAGTTGCATAAAGATATGTAACAACCCAGAACTTCACGGAAGGAGCAAACACATTGATATTAAATACTTCTTCGTACAGGAGAAGGTCGTACGTAAGGAGTTTACTATCAGCTACTGCAACACCAACACAATGTGCGCCGACATCTTCACAAAACCCTTAGCAAAGCCACTATTCGAGAAAATGAGAGAGTTATTACGGGTTACTGAAAAGGAAACCATACAGTAAACGCACGAAAATGCAAACATATTGTAAGTGGAATTCAAGCAAGTTAAACGCAATTATCTGTGGGGGGAATTTTTATTGTCCAAAGATTAAAAACCACACTAAAACCCTCCTTAGACACATATAATCACCTATTCAGTCTCGCGGTTGTCGATACAGTATACTTTCTCGATACGAGCAAAAAGGCATCGCAAAGCCTCCTGTGTGCACTTTACGTAGTCGTCGGGGTTGATCAAATAAAACTCCTCGCTCACTTTAACGCGGCTAACGGCATGGCGAACGCTACCCGCTTGGCCAGGCGGCAGACCAATAAGCACGAGTCGCTGGCGCTTGGAACTGTTGACTCGCTCGAAAAGAAGCGACCTGGGCCCTTGCATCTCACGCCCAGGCCGCACGAGACTGACGAGGTCGTATCCGCGGAAACGGAGGGCAAGCTGTAACGCATTAATGCTATACCCTCCGTATAGAACATCCCCGTGATTCCACCTTCGTTTTTTGGTCTTCGCCAACGTTGCTAAAATGTCGCTCATGTCTTGAACCGTTAGAAAGTCGAATACTTGCATGCAATTATTTATTGCATGGAGTCCACAGAGCGCATACCTCTCGGGCGTGTCACTGGTTCTGGCATACGATTGCCCGACCACCACTATGAGTCCTCATTGAGCAAGCGGAGGCTGTGAAAGTGTCCTTGACCTTAATAGGCACTCAAATGAGTCTGAGGCCAATACACAAGACACTCCTTCAAGCTCAGAACTCACAACAGCGGGGGCCCTCGTTTGATACTCAGAGAGACACTTCCGAAATGACGATCATGACGGGCAGACAGCAGATACATTATATCAGAAAATTAATTTTGATTTGTATTTACAACCCTACCAATTTGCATAATTGGGTCTGAGGGAGGCTGTCAATTATCAGTCCTACTATGCAAATCAGTAAAATGTAAAAACATCAAAAAGAATAATTGTCTTTTTACGTGTGTGGGTACAAAACCCTACAAATGCATATATTTAAATTGGTGGCTTCCAGAGCTGCCACGCGTCCTGAGCCTCAGATTCTCTGAGGCTCTTCCTCTCTCTCTAAACACTCTCCTCAATATACCTCACTTCTGGATTTACCAGCTCCTACTCACAAGCTACACGGTCTCCGCTTCTCCTTTACTTCCTATCTACCTAAGTGCGTCGACACGACGCTTCGACAAGCTGTTCCGACATCCGGCTACACCTCTTGCAAAGAAGATACGGCTGATGTCGGTCAGGAAGGGGTAAAGCCGACTACCGAGAAGGTGGCGAATAACCAGGACGAAGACAGGACTCCGTCCGAAGCTGCTGCCTTCGACTCCCAGCTCGAAAAGGCGATCAAGAAGGCAGATGAATTCAAGTACAAGGAAGCCGCCACATCGAGTTAGGGCAGCGATAATGAGGCGTCGGTGATCTCCATGGACATTAGTGATGAGGTGCGGAGGAGATTCCTTGGATATACATCTCGGTTGAAGCAACTTAGAGTGACGGATAACCTGTGGGTGGTTGATACATGGGCTGGGCACGAAATAAACTCGGACAGAAGGTCGTTAAGCCAGCTTGGTGAAGGACGGACGGACACGTTTGAGTATGGCAAACAGGGCACCTCATCAATCAAGTTACAAGGAACAGTGAGATTTAATATTCTCAATCCCAGAGATTACTATGATAATTTCTCATTACAAAATGTTGCCTTTGATAAGGAGTGTGGTAGTAAATGGCTCAGTGCATATTGTTTAGCTACATAAGGGTGTTATCACGTTCAGGCAAATCGGGGAAGCACTTGAATTTCCTTGATAGTGATAACAATTTGCTGCGGTAGCTATAGATGAAGTGTATTATCTACCGAGCAGGCAATCCGATATTAATGGGAGAATACTGTCAGTCGATAGTAATACTCAGTTGGATGTTCATAAAACGCTAAAAGTGTAGCACCTAAGACTATGTCATGTCGGTAAAGACGGATTAACGACCATCCTGACAGGAAGGGTTATCATAGATGGACCGCAGCTATCACAACGAGAAATACCCTTCTTTTGTCGAGCATGCAACTTCGCAAATCACGACGGATGTCATATCGAATATGGTGGCAAAAAACCAGCCACTCGTTTACATACTTCGCACATGGATTCAGTTGAGAAATATAACCCCAAGGTCCGTATACAACAGTTGAACATAAGTACGCTCTAGCTGTGGTGGATGACGCCAAAGCTTATCAGTGGTATTTGGTGATGATGTTACTCAAAGAGGTTGGGACAATTGTAAAAGCCTCATCAAGCAACTGATGAAACAACTCCCATATACAATAAAACGCATAAGGACAGATAGAGGTACTGATTTTGTCAATAATATATTAAATAACTGCTGCAAAAGGAATGAGCTTGTGTACTAGCAGTCCAAAGTTGAATCCGAGGAAGGGAATGGATCCGCAGAACGAGGACACCAGACAATAATGGGCACAGCGGGGTGTGCTTTAATTTGGGTCAGGTATGGCGCCAAAATCGTGGCCGGAGGCACTGAGATACATGACTGCAGTGAGTAACAGAATACCAACAGTCCAGGTGAAAAAGAAGTGCCCTTATGAGGCGCTATTTGGTACAAAGCCACCGGAATTGTTCTGCGAATCTGGGGCAGCACATGTTACACTCGTATGCCAAAGACCAAACGGACCAGTCATAAGCTTAGTGAGAGAGAGCTACAGAGTGCAAATTACTTAGTATATCCGATAGTTGTAAAGGTTACCGACTATTAGATATTAAAGTTAGCAGTTACCTCATGCTCGTGACGTAAAATTGGGGACAACGTATACTGAGGGGATAATTTCACGGTTATTCCATCAGGAAAAAAACATCAACAATGAAAGTATGTCAGAAATTTGTGATTTAGGGAGAAGGGAGCACGACATAAACGTGATTGGGCCTAAAACGCGACCGCGAGTTGGAAACGAGCACGGGGAATCTGTGGGAAACAGAAACAGTAAGACATGGGGCAGCGTATATTTGTCCCTTCGATCCCACAATGCTGTCGCAAAAGGAGACCAAACTCCTGCATTAGAACCTTCTGTTGTACCATTCAACGCTGTCACAATTAGTACAAAGTTCTACCAATTCCAAGATCAATAAAGGAAGCAAGAATTGGGTCGTATTCTCAACAGTGGGAGACTACATTACAGATTGAATATCAAGCCTTAATAGCTAATAATTCATGGGGAATAGTACGTTTACCTAAAGGGCGCAAAATACTAGGGCGCCGTTGGATATATTAAACTCGGATGACACAGTTGAGTGCTTCAAAGCGAGATTAATTGTAAGGGGGAACTTCCAAACTCAAGGTGTTGACTTTAATGAGATATTTTCACCCGTAGCGAGATATGAATACTGCGATTTCTGTTGGAGATAGCTACTATAAGGGACCTACACGTCCATCAAATGGATGTTTCTACGGCTTTCCTCAATGGACGCCTACCAAAAATAGACAAATCACCCAACATAGTTGCAGCAGATATGACAGGGCATAACGACAAGTATGTTGACATATTCTAATTTCGTCCACTACAAATACTTTACCCACAAAACTCTGGTCGATTCAAATGTTCACATGTTAGGGACACTCACCAATAACTTTGTACGACAGACGACAGATCGTACAGAAACCCATGTCAGCTAAATTTTGTACGATATGGCTCGAAATTCGCCATTTCTCCTCAAGATTCACCACAACTCCCTTTGTGATCTCTCCTGATGTTCGAGGAGGACGACGGCATGATGCTGTTCCTGTGCGCGCTATACAACACATACGATGAACTTGTGCGCGATGCTCGGCGCGATGTTCATCAACTACTCATGGAGGAGGAATGGCGTGTCGCTCTGCGCACGCGCCACTACCTGACTATCCGATGTCTCGATGCTCCGTGCGAGTCCGCCTGGATGACGCTCTACAAGTACGTTCTGACATGAAATTTCTGAATGCCACGAGTCTGACCAGGCGAGCTGCGTTTAATATGTGCGGATGTGTTCCTAGTCGAACGGTACTTCCATCAATATACGGAGACGATGTTGTAGGACTGGGAAGTATCGTCGTGTGCGACGATGGCGCCATAGTGTAAGCCCTCGAAGCATTGAGTTGACACCACTTTTGGAACGCTGATGGCGTGTTGTGGAGACATCCATGGAGGTGTCTTGACCCCCGTGTAGCTGGTACTTTCATGGGAGGGAGACCTCGCACTCTCCACAGGGGTTTGGGCGCCTTCTCGCTGCAAGTTCGGCGGCTCATTCTCGTCGTCGCTGGATGTGTCCACAATGCACCGCTCGCTCCAGTGCGCGGCAGATTGAACGAGGTGGATCATCGCTGTTTACATGGAATATATGTTAGAATAACATTGACAAATAGTAATAGCAGATAGTGGTAATCGCCTGTTGTCATGCAGTGCTTATGGGCGCTTGTGCCTTAGCCGGCGCTTTTTGAAAGAGAAGGGTTGAAGTTATTGGCGTCATAAATGAGTTACATCGTGGATTTACGAAGACGAAGTGATTGCGACTTTTTCAGAGTGATGGTCTACAAACATGAACTTTTAAGGTGGCTGCACGAAATAAAATAGGGGTAGGACAGTTTACCGAGACGATTTTTACGTCCCAACGGATTTATTTTTCGTTTTTTATGCCCTGTCATATCTGTTGCAACTATGTTGGGTGATTTCTCTATTTTTGATAGACGTCCAATGGATCGCTATTTGAGGATATTTATATGCAACAACCTCTTGGCATTAGGCACGGTGACGCACCTAACGTGTGCAAACTCAAGTAAAGTTGTATGGGCTCAAGCAGGCTTCGCATATGTGGTATGCGCCCCTTGGTAATTTCTTGGCCAGCAAACGGTTTTGTCGGTGCAAACAGGAGTACTGTTTTTACCGTCAAAAGTGTGAGGTAAATTAAATAACTCAATAAATACTCAATTGTGTTTATGTGGACGATATTGCCATCACCACGAGCAGTGTGATATTGATGCAAAAGGTGAAAAAACAATTAGTTTCAGGATTTATATGAACCACTTAGGTGAAATATATTATCTCTTAGAAATGGAGATTAAGAGAGATTGAGACAATAGGATTCGAAGTATGTCTCAACATAAATATATGATGGACTTACTGCGAAAGTTTGAAATGATTGAGTGTAGTTCAGAGCCAACACCATAAGCAAAAAGTGTAGTACTTGCGAAAGAGGAGAAGTTAACACCAGAGTAAATATCAGCTCAGTCATTTGATGACAGATGGTTAATGGGGTCACTGATGTACTTTGTTCGTGCGACACGCCCTGATATAGCTGTCAGAGAATTAAGTTAGTTCTTGCCATGCTATAATAAAAGCTATTACAAGGCGGCCCAGAGAGTACTAAAGTATCTGAAAGCAGCGTCTCATATATGACAAAAAAACTATGCAAGTAATATTTAACTGTACGCAAACGTGATTTTCGCGAATTATAATGTAAACCGAAAGTCAGTGGCTGGGTATGTGTGTATTACATGGAAAAGTTCACGACAAAGTACTGTGAGCATCCACATAGCGCAAGCAGAGCTAATTGCTGCCAGCAATGGGATCAAGGGAAGCGAGTGGCTACGGCCGTTACTAGAAGAACTTGGATTTAAACAAACTCAGTCAATCGTATGTTGGTGTGATAATAAGGGAGTGATCGGTATTATCAAAGACCCAGCTAATCATACACCAACAAAGCATATTGATAATAAAGAGCTATATGCTAGAGAGATCCATGATAAGGGCAGAATTGTAGTCAAGTATCCGTAAACTTCCTAGAGCAAACTATACCTAGTGCACGTTTGGAAGTTGATAAAGCGACGGCGGTAGCAATTGGACCGTGGAAAGTTCCGACCACTGTGAGGGAACTACAAAGTTTCTTGTGTATCGCTGGATATTACCGGCGATTTATCCGT
Source organism: Phytophthora palmivora (assembly GCA_008079305.1). Lineage (NCBI taxonomy): Eukaryota > Oomycota > Peronosporomycetes > Peronosporales > Peronosporaceae > Phytophthora > Phytophthora palmivora. The sequence goes on along the minus strand of VOQZ01000220.1, from coordinate 56,111 downwards.
AGGTTTGCAGACATTGTGCTTCCACTGAGTGACCTTGCGAAAAAGACAAAACTTAACAGTGGACGGCTTATCAAAAGCACGCGTTCCTAGTGATAAAAGCAGCAATGCAACAAGCACCAATTATACGATTGCCCGATTTTGGCGAAGTTTTTGTCATAACAACAGATGCGTCAAAACGGTGCTATGACCGTATGCTTTCGCAACGCCATGACGTATTTGATCATCCTGCGGCATACTAATCAAAGAAGTTAGGACAACACGAGTTGAAATGGGCTGTCCACAAGAAAGATTTATACGAGGTAAAACTGGCATTGGCAAAGTGGCATCACTATTTGCACGGACAGCCATTTCTAGTATATACGGATAACATGACATGCCGATGGCTTCTGAATCAACCTGCAGTATCAGCGAAACTGGCAAGGTGGCTAGATGTTTTTGCACAATTCGAGTTTGAACATAATCACGTCACAGGTGTTCACAATGTTGTTGCAGACATCATATCCCTTCGGATATCAAGCAAACAATTGAAGCACGAATCATTCCCTATTTTCATTGGTTTTTTCTTCGGGAATTTAACCTAGTACAGTTCTCCTTTAATGGAGGTCATGTTTACAGAACGGTTATTTTGCCTTCATACTTACCACTGAAATCGCTGTCACCTGAGTTGCGAGCAGCGAAAGGCATGCCTTGGGCCTGCCTATCCTTTCCCTAATGCGATCAACGGTCGGCACTTGCTATGTTTGCGTCATGTTATCATGGTGTGTCGTAGTCTAATCATTAACCTTTGAACTTTAACGCAACTGACAGTCCAGCAATATTATAACATTATGCCTTATTACTCTCATTAACTGCATAAGTCTTTGTCCTTAGTGCACTTCAACTTAAGAAATACTTTTAAACTTCAACTCGAGCCGGATGATTTTGGATACGCCACATAGCAGATCAACCTTGAAAAGAATTTTAAACTTCAGTTGAGTTGGATGGTTTATATATACCACATGGAGGATCCTTAACGTCAAAGTACCTTTCGATTCATCGCCAGGACAGTGCACAAACTCCAAACCTTCTTGAAGTAAGGGAAGACTTAGGTTCTTAACCCCCCTAAGACTTCTAGGTTCCTCAAACTGAGATTGAGGCAGTACGTTCGTGAGGGCATCTGCTATCATATCATTTGTGTTGTAGTATGACGGCGAACTGAGCTCTAGCCTCCCTGACCCTGGCTCGTGGTGCCACAGAATATCTCCTGGACTTTTTAACTTGTCGTAGTCCCCAAAAGAGTTTGAAAGCGGACAGAGGCCATAGTCGAACCAGAACTTAATGGAGAAAGTTTGAGAGTGAATGAGATGGTAGCAAGTGCTACTAGCAAAGTCACAAAGGAGAGGGCACTAACAGACAGAAATCATAGGGAAATAAGAAACCATGTCGAATAAGGTATTTGATGGAACACAATTTTTGTGGTGTTACAAATTAGTGAATAGACCATGGGAACTGTGTTGTCTCTAAATTTGAGTGTTTCAAACAATAATAGGAACCATCAATTTTGCATAATCTGCGAAAGATCGCGACGCGAGATGTCGCATGTTATTTTTGAAAGGTCACTTGATTTGCCTTTTCACATGCGATAGATGACAAGATGTGCTTACTATTAAGTGCCAATGGCTGTAGAGATGTAATCCTACGAATACTGGATCACATGGCATTTTAGTAAAGGTCATCACATGATTTAGGATAACGCAAGTCTTGTGCGACCACAGAAGATATAGTAAAGATGTGTTTGACCTTTTAGTGGGAGTGTTGAGAGCTAATTCGGATTGGTTAACTAAGTAACCAACAGAAAAGGATCACACATCTTACCTTATAAGGACGCTTAATAAGTAGCATATGTATTGCCGAGGAATGTTACTGACGAGGAGGACGCGTGTCCTCCTCACTCCAAAAACTGACGGCCAAGTAGCTTATCTAATATTTCATATACGTACTGAGACATAACTAGATATCGTAGAAGACAGCTGTATCTTCTGGAGGCAAGATGAAAGGCACATTCTTTGAGTTTAGTCGGTTTAGACGCGCAGTCAATGCCGTTTTATCAAGCACCCCTTTCCGACAATATGAGATCATCACAAGAAATCGGCGTAGCTCCCTTTTGCTGCAGGGCTCTGTAATCTGCTGATCGTCGACTTCCTTCGTTTGTGGCTAAACACCACTCGGTGTCAGGGTAAATCCGAAATAGTCTACCGAGTCTCGGAGAATTCGACACTTATTGGTGTTCGTTACATCATACTGACGAAGATGCTCGAACGCATGCGAAGTTGCTCCAGGTGGGCATTTACGTTGTCGGAAAATCAGGATATCATCAAGTTACACAATGATGAATTGCAAGTCGCCCAAAATGCACTCCACGCAGACTTGATATTCATCCGGTGCCGTAGATATTCCCACCGGTAGGCGTTAAAGTTGAAACTTGCCGGATGGAAGGCAAAATCCCGTCACTGTTCTACTCTGACGGGCCAGTTGTCTGGCAAAATAACCCGTGTTTGCGTCCAGTGCTCATGCACTTTGTCTTATCGAGACGCAGCAGGATTTCATGGATTTTCGGCACAAAATATGGTGATCATCGAAGGTGTCGATTAAGATGACGCAAGTCCACGAGTAATCGAAGTACTCCACTGGGTTTCATTCGGAAAAAGGCAGGCGCGGCCGCCTCTGAAACATAAATCTGCTCTACAACGTCCAGCTGAAGAAGGCAGTGTATCTCACGGCGATCTACTTCTTCGTGGCTGCGAGCAATTGAATAATGTCTCGAAACAGATGGAATATAATTGCGAGTTACTGGCAGAGCGTAATCGGGCTAAGCGTCCATTGTAAAAATCATAGTACTCGTCGAGCAATTTTAGATTTGCGTCATCGCTTCATCCAGGTATTTTTATAGTGGATCAACCGGTTTCACCTCAATTCTTGTTCTGCAATGAGCTCATCCTTTTCATCTTCGGCGATCTCCACGAGGCCACAGGCTGTTGACTTTGGTATAGCGTCCTCTCGAGTATTGTTCTTCTTTTCACTGCCATCCCACTGCGCTATGCCCGCGCGAAAGTCCATAACGAGGCCCATAGCGGCCGTGAGCTCGCGACCAATCACCATTTCATCACGTAGAGACGGTAGAATATATACTATCACTGGGTCGCGTTATAATCCAGGGATACGGAAACGAACTGTCATAGTACCTTGACTTGTTTGTTTCCAGCAACCAGATCAAAGGAGACACTTGACGTCTCTGGTGCACAACCTTGAACTTGAAGCGCTTGCATAAAGTAGGTCCGAATAATTAACCGCGAGCATGCACCGTCTAGCAAAGCGCGATAACGCTCTTTTCCGCGTTCGAATTTGATAATTACTTTCATCGGATGCGGTGCAGCTGTCGGCGTTGTGGTGAGCACTACGACCATGTATTTCTCATCACTAGAATTGTTCAATCGTTGGTTACGCTGCTCCACACGAGTCTGAAACAGGCGCTGACCACCTGACCCACGTCCACGAGCGTGTTAGGAATCAGATCGTCCAGGATTGGAGTCAGCTTGTTGATGTTCTTCGTGCTGCTTATCTTGACGTAGCGCCCGGTGGTCTTGCGTGTTGTGAGTCGTGGTTCTATGGAAGGTGAAATACTTGTTGCTGCTCGAATTACTACTGCTATTATTGTTGATTCATCAGTTGTTGCTGGAACCGCTGCCTCGTCCACAATAGCCACCACATTGGTGGTGCGATTGACTGTTTCCTGGACCACCTAAGTTCCCTCGACGGATGTAACTGCGGTTGTTGTCGTGGGAGTATGTCGCTTATCAGGGCCATTGGTGTGATGAAGGTGCTGCCCACATTGCTCGATTCTCTCGAAAAACGGAACAAACGCCTCCACTGTAGAGTAGATCTGGACACTGGTATCGTACTTGTCCTGCCAGTCGAACGGGAGGCCGCGCTTGTACAAGCGGCACAGGGCATTTCCACTCATTGGTGAGTTCTCACTGAGACAGGCTAGTGTGTGCTCATTGCGAGCAATAACACGGAAGCGCTAACTATATTCCAGGAGCGCTTCGCTGCTACCCTTCTTGATCTCCCATAGTTCCTCTTGTAGCTTCTCATTATAGTCCATCGACAGGACCACGATAGATGCCTTGTATAACGCGCGTATGAAATCCTCATCCATGCGCACATCATCATCGGAGAGTGCAGTTTCTGTAAAATGGTTTCACAGGTCGCCTTCCAATACGATTGCCGTACTGAGAAACTTATCTTCCGCGTTCCAATGCTTCAGATCGGCAAGCTAGTTGAAGTGGTAGGCCACTTGAAGAAATCTTTTAGGTCTCCATCAATGAACTTAGGCATCGTTTTGGTTACAACCTCTTCTTCTACCCCTTCTCTTTGTAGGCAGAACAAACAGTGACGGAGTAGGTCAAGTATCACACTTTGTCGTCTTTCAGTAGGGAGTGGTTCATCGTGGCGGGTGGCGCGACGGGTGGCCAGGTCGCAGCTGATTTGAGTCGAATCAAAGTGCCAAGCCACTTGTGAGTCCATAAGATAAAATTGAGGACTGATTGAAGGGTTAGTTATAGCACTCTCCTACTCTTCGGTAGCTCCTGTAGAAATGATACAATCCTAGCGTGCGAACCCAAGCTGCTACTATACCTATTGAAGGTGATGTAGCCTAATGTCAGCTGAACCCGAGTGCGGTCGGGTGAAATGGATGTATGTAGAAAGAGATTAGCTCTGGTCACAGCAAATGTTTCGGAGTGGTTCGTCATCGCGAATCAGTGAATCGATTCGTACGGTCACGCCTTCTGTGTAAGCGTGTCATGGATGGTCAGCTAATTCAACCTGAGTACCAACTTCGTTGGCTTTTCGACGCATCCAATGTCTACATTTCGACTATCTACCACTCGGAGAGAGCCATGGCAATTCGAGCCACGCCCTGTTGATGGATGGGTTGACACGTTATTGCGAACTGGTTGCTGCAGATGCACCGACGAGTGTCATTGCTCCAAGCGAATGCAAGGAGCATAGTTCCGACTCCGACATTCCGAGACATCTGTGCAAAGTATGACTCACTTCAAGTTGATATCATTTCCGGTGCGCGGTCACAGCACCGTCCCTTGTCCTTCACCGTCGCGGCTCTTACCAATCGTACAGTATTTCGAAAATATGCTTTATCAGCGCGACGTTAAATTCTTTTCGAGAGTTTCTACACGCTATTCCTGTTGTTCGTCTACATTTTGTAGTAAAAGATGATCTGATTGGAGGATTCTGTCAGTTAACAGCTGTTGATTGGCTGCTGTTATAGAATCAGACTCAGAGAAAGCCAGATTCAGGCGTCTGATAAAAATCAGTGCTCTTCTTCCACAGAGACCTACGAACAACATGCAGAGCAGGCAGGCGGTGATCTCACTTATTTGGGATCACGCCTGGCGCTTTGGACGCCAGCCCCCTACTGACATCGACGTGTGTGCTGTTTCGCGCATTCTGCGCCTTCCCGTGCACGATGTGCAACGGATATGGGAAGGGCGTTACAACGTCTCTACACGGAAGGGACAAGACATTAATCATCTTGTGGATATTTTCTATCGCACTACTGGCTTACTTTAAACTACTGGTTTGAAAGACTATGAAGTTGCTGCTGTCATCGGTATGTCTGCATCCCTGTATCACCAGACATATCGCTGTAAGTTCCTGCAGGAACTTACAGCCTTTAGGGCATGCGAAGAGTTGGAGGGAGGTGATATTGGCAGAATCGGTCATCACGCGACTCTAAAACGCTGTATTAATTTAGCTAAGCGATTGATTGTAGTTGGTTCTTACCATTTCACGCACATGGACATCGCGGATTTGCTTCGTGCCAAGATCATGGAAGGAGTCAGAGTGGTCATTTTGGCCGATTCCAAGGCCTCGCACAATAAGTATTGTGCGAGGTTTTATAATTTCTTGATTCGTGCTGGTGCCGAAATTTACTTTCCTGCTGGCGTATGTCCGGTTCACGCAAAGTTGTGTATGTTTTATTACCATAGTTATAATGCTATCCTTATATTTTCTAATGTGCTTTCTGTGTGAAGGGATTTTCGATGAAAGGGTTGTTATCGATGGATCGGCAAATCCATCGATTTCGGGAGAAGGGAAAACACCAAGTCGTGTAAGTACCAATATCGAGAGTTATACCGTTTTCGTCGACCGAGGAGCTGCATTGAAAAGGCAAGTTAAGTTACTTCAATTCGCCGTACGAGGTCCAATCCAGCAGATTTGCACTCTTCCGGGCTTCGTTAGTAGCAGAGATGATGACCAGACACTGGACCGACAAAGCCCCGAGACCAGAGCCCCAGAGCACAAGCGCTTGCGGCTCAGTCCCCCGACGCTGCCTCAAGTATCCGCTTATCTGCCGCCGCTCCGGAACGTCACTGCTAAGAGCTCCACCGCCACAACCCAACAGCCCCAGGAACAACTCCCAGAAGTTGGTAGAGCTTCGTCGCAAGTAGGAACTCAAGGCGGCTGCTTGGCCACACACTCGCATTTCCAGAGAAACGCCCAAGCGCTCACTCCAACGCCAAGATGAACAGGTTGCTACCGAGGAAGCGAAGCGCGAGATGGGTTCGCGAAAGCGATCTAAGTATGCCCGATAAGCTTGATCACATCTGACACACTTCCACCAGCCCTTCTTCTTGTCTCTTTCATACGGAATTGTAGTTGGAAGGAAATGCTTGCAATCTTCGCCTTCAGGGCGGCCAATGCGACCTTGTCCGCGTGAAGACGCCACGAACACCCCTCTTGCGTAGATGGAATCTGCGAGTCCTCCTGCACGAAGCTCAAGTTCATTTATGAGACTTCTTTGTCAGGACTAGAGTGACAATAGACAACTGTAGAGGTATATTTCTTCCTGTGGACCCGCAAGACTTAGCATCACGCTATGACCCTGATCCTAAGACCTATAAGGAGGCCATGCGCTCCGCACACGCATCTGACTGGCATATCGCCATTCTCTCTGAATATGAATCGTTCGTACAGAACCAGACTTGGACACTAGTACCACGCCCACATAACCGCAAGGTGCTACAATGTCGATGGGTCTTTGTGCGTAAACGTGATGAAACTGGTAGCATTGTATGCTTTAAAGCTCGCCTGGTCATTAAGGGCTTTCGGCAGAAGTATGACATAGATTATACAGAAACCTTCTCACCTGTCGTACGGATGGAAGTTCTTAGACTGCTGCTCACGCTCGCAGCTATCCTCGACTATGAGATTGAGCAAATGGACGTTAAAACGGCTTTCCTAAACGGATCACTTGATGTAGAAATCTTCATGGAACAGCCTGAGGGATTCGCATCGAAGGATAAACCAGGCTCGGTGTGCCGTCTTCGCAAGAGTCTCTACGGTCTCAAGCAAGCACCGAAAGTCTGGTACCATACCTTTGCAAAGTACCTCGAGCGTCTTGGTTTCAGTTGCCTAGTTAAGGACCGTTGTGTGTTCTTTAAAGTCATATTCAATGCACCGTGTTACATTTCGGTTTAAGCCGATGACCTCTTGATAATCTCACCGTACAAGCAAGTCATTGGTCGGGTCAAATCGTCCCTGCGATCTGAATTTCACATGGCCGATTTAGGGGAGTATCTTACCTCCTCGGTTGGACAATTGAAAGAAACCGTGCCAACCGGTCTATCTTTATTCACCAGAGAAACTATGCATCCAAAGTGCTGGACCGATTCTCAATGTTAGAAAGTCATCCAAAGAGTACACCCATTGCACAAAAGTTAAGCGCCAATGATTGCCCAAAAGACGATGAAGCTAAGGCTCATATGGCAAACAAGCCGTATCGTGAAGCAGTAGGTAGTTTCATGTACCTCATGACAGGCTCTCGACCTGATCTTGCATACTTCATTCGAGAAGTAAGTCAGTACCTGGATAACTCAGGGCACCGCACTGAAATGCAGTCAAACATGGCCTGCAATACCTAAAAGGCACAATGGGTTATGGCATAACTCTAGGTGGAGTGGATAACCTAGACCTCCTACAGTCAGATCAATACCTGACATATACGGACTCAGACTACGCGGCATGCCAAGACACACGGCGCTGTATTGGTGGCTTTATTACTATGTTCTGCAAAAGTCCTATCAGTTGGGTATCGCGGAGACATCATACAGTGGTGCTCTCAACGACAGAAGCAGAGTATATTGCACTCTGCTATTGCATGCAAGAACTTATCTACATTAAGTTACTGCTAAAAGAACTAGGCTGTGAGAGTCCTAAACCCACATTGATAATGGAAGATAATCAGAGTTGCATAAAGATATGTAACAACCCAGAACTTCACGGAAGGAGCAAACACATTGATATTAAATACTTCTTCGTACAGGAGAAGGTCGTACGTAAGGAGTTTACTATCAGCTACTGCAACACCAACACAATGTGCGCCGACATCTTCACAAAACCCTTAGCAAAGCCACTATTCGAGAAAATGAGAGAGTTATTACGGGTTACTGAAAAGGAAACCATACAGTAAACGCACGAAAATGCAAACATATTGTAAGTGGAATTCAAGCAAGTTAAACGCAATTATCTGTGGGGGGAATTTTTATTGTCCAAAGATTAAAAACCACACTAAAACCCTCCTTAGACACATATAATCACCTATTCAGTCTCGCGGTTGTCGATACAGTATACTTTCTCGATACGAGCAAAAAGGCATCGCAAAGCCTCCTGTGTGCACTTTACGTAGTCGTCGGGGTTGATCAAATAAAACTCCTCGCTCACTTTAACGCGGCTAACGGCATGGCGAACGCTACCCGCTTGGCCAGGCGGCAGACCAATAAGCACGAGTCGCTGGCGCTTGGAACTGTTGACTCGCTCGAAAAGAAGCGACCTGGGCCCTTGCATCTCACGCCCAGGCCGCACGAGACTGACGAGGTCGTATCCGCGGAAACGGAGGGCAAGCTGTAACGCATTAATGCTATACCCTCCGTATAGAACATCCCCGTGATTCCACCTTCGTTTTTTGGTCTTCGCCAACGTTGCTAAAATGTCGCTCATGTCTTGAACCGTTAGAAAGTCGAATACTTGCATGCAATTATTTATTGCATGGAGTCCACAGAGCGCATACCTCTCGGGCGTGTCACTGGTTCTGGCATACGATTGCCCGACCACCACTATGAGTCCTCATTGAGCAAGCGGAGGCTGTGAAAGTGTCCTTGACCTTAATAGGCACTCAAATGAGTCTGAGGCCAATACACAAGACACTCCTTCAAGCTCAGAACTCACAACAGCGGGGGCCCTCGTTTGATACTCAGAGAGACACTTCCGAAATGACGATCATGACGGGCAGACAGCAGATACATTATATCAGAAAATTAATTTTGATTTGTATTTACAACCCTACCAATTTGCATAATTGGGTCTGAGGGAGGCTGTCAATTATCAGTCCTACTATGCAAATCAGTAAAATGTAAAAACATCAAAAAGAATAATTGTCTTTTTACGTGTGTGGGTACAAAACCCTACAAATGCATATATTTAAATTGGTGGCTTCCAGAGCTGCCACGCGTCCTGAGCCTCAGATTCTCTGAGGCTCTTCCTCTCTCTCTAAACACTCTCCTCAATATACCTCACTTCTGGATTTACCAGCTCCTACTCACAAGCTACACGGTCTCCGCTTCTCCTTTACTTCCTATCTACCTAAGTGCGTCGACACGACGCTTCGACAAGCTGTTCCGACATCCGGCTACACCTCTTGCAAAGAAGATACGGCTGATGTCGGTCAGGAAGGGGTAAAGCCGACTACCGAGAAGGTGGCGAATAACCAGGACGAAGACAGGACTCCGTCCGAAGCTGCTGCCTTCGACTCCCAGCTCGAAAAGGCGATCAAGAAGGCAGATGAATTCAAGTACAAGGAAGCCGCCACATCGAGTTAGGGCAGCGATAATGAGGCGTCGGTGATCTCCATGGACATTAGTGATGAGGTGCGGAGGAGATTCCTTGGATATACATCTCGGTTGAAGCAACTTAGAGTGACGGATAACCTGTGGGTGGTTGATACATGGGCTGGGCACGAAATAAACTCGGACAGAAGGTCGTTAAGCCAGCTTGGTGAAGGACGGACGGACACGTTTGAGTATGGCAAACAGGGCACCTCATCAATCAAGTTACAAGGAACAGTGAGATTTAATATTCTCAATCCCAGAGATTACTATGATAATTTCTCATTACAAAATGTTGCCTTTGATAAGGAGTGTGGTAGTAAATGGCTCAGTGCATATTGTTTAGCTACATAAGGGTGTTATCACGTTCAGGCAAATCGGGGAAGCACTTGAATTTCCTTGATAGTGATAACAATTTGCTGCGGTAGCTATAGATGAAGTGTATTATCTACCGAGCAGGCAATCCGATATTAATGGGAGAATACTGTCAGTCGATAGTAATACTCAGTTGGATGTTCATAAAACGCTAAAAGTGTAGCACCTAAGACTATGTCATGTCGGTAAAGACGGATTAACGACCATCCTGACAGGAAGGGTTATCATAGATGGACCGCAGCTATCACAACGAGAAATACCCTTCTTTTGTCGAGCATGCAACTTCGCAAATCACGACGGATGTCATATCGAATATGGTGGCAAAAAACCAGCCACTCGTTTACATACTTCGCACATGGATTCAGTTGAGAAATATAACCCCAAGGTCCGTATACAACAGTTGAACATAAGTACGCTCTAGCTGTGGTGGATGACGCCAAAGCTTATCAGTGGTATTTGGTGATGATGTTACTCAAAGAGGTTGGGACAATTGTAAAAGCCTCATCAAGCAACTGATGAAACAACTCCCATATACAATAAAACGCATAAGGACAGATAGAGGTACTGATTTTGTCAATAATATATTAAATAACTGCTGCAAAAGGAATGAGCTTGTGTACTAGCAGTCCAAAGTTGAATCCGAGGAAGGGAATGGATCCGCAGAACGAGGACACCAGACAATAATGGGCACAGCGGGGTGTGCTTTAATTTGGGTCAGGTATGGCGCCAAAATCGTGGCCGGAGGCACTGAGATACATGACTGCAGTGAGTAACAGAATACCAACAGTCCAGGTGAAAAAGAAGTGCCCTTATGAGGCGCTATTTGGTACAAAGCCACCGGAATTGTTCTGCGAATCTGGGGCAGCACATGTTACACTCGTATGCCAAAGACCAAACGGACCAGTCATAAGCTTAGTGAGAGAGAGCTACAGAGTGCAAATTACTTAGTATATCCGATAGTTGTAAAGGTTACCGACTATTAGATATTAAAGTTAGCAGTTACCTCATGCTCGTGACGTAAAATTGGGGACAACGTATACTGAGGGGATAATTTCACGGTTATTCCATCAGGAAAAAAACATCAACAATGAAAGTATGTCAGAAATTTGTGATTTAGGGAGAAGGGAGCACGACATAAACGTGATTGGGCCTAAAACGCGACCGCGAGTTGGAAACGAGCACGGGGAATCTGTGGGAAACAGAAACAGTAAGACATGGGGCAGCGTATATTTGTCCCTTCGATCCCACAATGCTGTCGCAAAAGGAGACCAAACTCCTGCATTAGAACCTTCTGTTGTACCATTCAACGCTGTCACAATTAGTACAAAGTTCTACCAATTCCAAGATCAATAAAGGAAGCAAGAATTGGGTCGTATTCTCAACAGTGGGAGACTACATTACAGATTGAATATCAAGCCTTAATAGCTAATAATTCATGGGGAATAGTACGTTTACCTAAAGGGCGCAAAATACTAGGGCGCCGTTGGATATATTAAACTCGGATGACACAGTTGAGTGCTTCAAAGCGAGATTAATTGTAAGGGGGAACTTCCAAACTCAAGATGTTGACTTTAATGAGATATTTTCACCCGTAGCGAGATATGAATACTGCGATTCCTGTTGGAGATAGCTACTATAAGGGACCTACACGTCCATCAAATGGATGTTTCTACGGCTTTCCTCAATGGACGCCTACCAAAAATAGACAAATCACCCAACATAGTTGCAGCAGATATGACAGGGCATAACGACAAGTATGTTGACATATTCTAATTTCGTCCACTACAAATACTTTACCCACAAAACTCTGGTCGATTCAAATGTTCACATGTTAGGGACACTCACCAATAACTTTGTACGACAGACGACAGATCGTACAGAAACCCATGTCAGCTAAATTTTGTACGATATGGCTCGAAATTCGCCATTTCTCCTCAAGATTCACCACAACTCCCTTTGTGATCTCTCCTGATGTTCGAGGAGGACGACGGCATGATGCTGTTCCTGTGCGCGCTATACAACACATACGATGAACTTGTGCGCGATGCTCGGCGCGATGTTCATCAACTACTCATGGAGGAGGAATGGCGTGCCGCTCTGCGCACGCGCCACTACCTGACTATCCGATGTCTCGATGCTCCGTGCGAGTCCGCCTGGATGACGCTCTACAAGTACGTTCTGACATGAAATTTCTGAATGCCACGAGTCTGACCAGGCGAGCTGCGTTTAATATGTGCGGATGTGTTCCTAGTCGAACGGTACTTCCATCAATATACGGAGACGATGTTGTAGGACTGGGAAGTATCGTCGTGTGCGACGATGGCGCCATAGTGTAAGCCCTCGAAGCATTGAGTTGACACCACTTTTGGAACGCTGATGGCGTGTTGTGGAGACATCCATGGAGGTGTCTTGACCCCCGTGTAGCTGGTACTTTCATGGGAGGGAGACCTCGCACTCTCCACAGGGGTTTGGGCGCCTTCTCGCTGCAAGTTCGGCGGCTCATTCTCGTCGTCGCTGGATGTGTCCACAATGCACCGCTCGCTCCAGTGCGCGGCAGATTGAACGAGGTGGATCATCGCTGTTTACATGGAATATATGTTAGAATAACATTGACAAATAGTAATAGCAGATAGTGGTAATCGCCTGTTGTCATGCAGTGCTTATGGGCGCTTGTGCCTTAGCCGGCGCTTTTTGAAAGAGAAGGGTTGAAGTTATTGGCGTCATAAATGAGTTACATCGTGGATTTACGAAGACGAAGTGATTGCGACTTTTTCAGAGTGATGGTCTACAAACATGAACTTTTAAGGTGGCTGCACGAAATAAAATAGGGGTAGGACAGTTTACCGAGACGATTTTTACGTCCCAACGGATTTATTTTTCGTTTTTTATGCCCTGTCATATCTGTTGCAACTATGTTGGGTGATTTCTCTATTTTTGATAGACGTCCAATGGATCGCTATTTGAGGATATTTATATGCAACAACCTCTTGGCATTAGGCACGGTGACGCACCTAACGTGTGCAAACTCAAGTAAAGTTGTATGGGCTCAAGCAGGCTTCGCATATGTGGTATGCGCCCCTTGGTAATTTCTTGGCCAGCAAACGGTTTTGTCGGTGCAAACAGGAGTACTGTTTTTACCGTCAAAAGTGTGAGGTAAATTAAATAACTCAATAAATACTCAATTGTGTTTATGTGGACGATATTGCCATCACCACGAGCAGTGTGATATTGATGCAAAAGGTGAAAAAACAATTAGTTTCAGGATTTATATGAACCACTTAGGTGAAATACATTATCTCTTAGAAATGGAGATTAAGAGAGATTGAGACAATAGGATTCGAAGTATGTCTCAACATAAATATATGATGGACTTACTGCAAAAGTTTGAAATGATTGAGTGTAGTTCAGAGCCAACACCATAAGCAAAAGTGTAGTACTTGCGAAAGAGGAGAAGTTAACACCAGAGTAAATATCAGCTCAGTCATTTGATGACAGATGGTTAATGGGGTCACTGATGTACTTTGTTCGTGCGACACGCCCTGATATAGCTGTCAGAGAATTAAGTTAGTTCTTGCCATGCTATAATAAAAGCTATTACAAGGCGGCCCAGAGAGTACTAAAGTATCTGAAAGCAGCGTCTCATATATGACACGAGGCGGTTTTCAGAAAATTGCTGACGACGTGCCGTCGCCTCTGTGACTTGGAGTGTGTATTGGACTGTGATTGGTGGATGACTTGGATACGGAGCGGCTGTACCCGTGTGACATGGATGGCGATTGTGGGATGAAAATGATGTTATGGGATAAATCCAGTACTTGACCGCAGATGGGCCCAACTGGCTGGAAGTGTGATTCCTGGGAGTGCACACCCAGGGGTGCAAAGAACACTCAGTCCAGCCGCGGACTTTCCCTTACGATGAGTGCCTAAAGTCTGGCGGAAAGTGTCTCTGGCGAACGTATCCCAGAGTACACCTCATCTTGCTGTGGACCAAAGTAACGACAGAGGATCATATTACCCTGAGAAATCAACCCACTACTACCGTGATCATGCGCAGGAGGCTGCTAAACCCGCTAAGTGCTTGGATTTGTGGAGATATATGCGAGTCTGTGACGCAGCAGACCTAATATCCAGAGTACCGACCTATTACCCAGAGTTCACCCCCCTGAGTACGAGTGACCCAGAGTTCAAGATGAATCTCTGGGTTTGGACCGCGAATCCAGACTCTAAATACCAAAATCCAATGTCTCCCAAGCTAATATCCAGAGATCATCATAGACCCCAATGACCCCCAGAGTTTCACAGAAATCTCAGGAATGACCCTGAGTGTCATGTGATTCTCTGGATTTCAAGTCAGTCCGAAGCCAGTTCGCAATCAAGTGATGTGTGACCTTGAAGGATCAGCATGGATGTGCAGAGTGGACATTTTCAAGGGATCGAGAGGGAATCCCGTGTCATATTAGACCAAGGCTAAAGACCCACATTTGGCACTTTCGAAGCCTGACAACAATGGAATCGCAAGCCGATCGCAAGGTTGGACCGCTGAACCCAAGGTATACTCAAGACAAGATATTCGACCTCAAGCATAGTGAACAGAAGATATTTTCCCAAAGAAGAATGCAGAAGAGATAGAGAAAGAGAAGTAGCTGATAAAAGACAAACAGAGTTCAATTTTCCCTGTACTGCGCAAGTGACTTCGGCCAAGCCTGCCGACGACCATTCCGGAGGACCCGAGACTACGACCGCGGGACGCTAAGGGCACATCTACGGTGAAGGACGACCGTCTGTGTGGACTCCATCAAACTCAAGTCCAGTTAGGTGGGGACCAGTGACGGCCTTGAGCTTCCTGGAGTGATCCATCTATTCCATATCCTAGTTGGGTCACTTGCTGTGCTCGTGGTAGCCCATTTCATATTCTCAAAGGGTATTCTGGGGTGCTAGGTAGTCGCCTCCAGGATTTTGTATTGACTGCTTGTGTGAAGGGAAGGTTATTGATAGTGATTGTATTTTCCTCCTATATTGAAGGTGGTGCGCGTTTGTGTGAGTCTCAGGGGAGCTAGGCCCCTGAATTTAGGACTCGGGTGAGCCTAGTGTAGGTGTGACCCACCGTCCGAGGGTCCAAAAGAATAAGTGACGGCTAGTTGTAGTGTTTGTATACTCTGTATTTGTTGATTTATCAAGCTAAGAGGGCATTTGGGTAAGGTGTCTTCTAAGTTCCACGTCCCGGAGTTGACCGAAATCCCGGACCCTGAATCTATTATATTCTGGGTTCCAGGTGATCTGAATTCTCTGGGTTTGCCTTTTGGTGTGGAGGTGCGTTCTGGATTAGACGTGCACTCCGGCACTTCTTCAAGGCTACACTTACAATCGGTGGAGTGCCGTTCCGTCGAAGACAAACGAGCCGACAGGGATTACACGAGGTACCCACGCCAACCAAGGGGAGTGATTCTCTGGGTTTAAAGCTTCGCGGCTGCGAACCTCTGGATCAATCGCCTTGCTGTTGACTCTCAAGTCGATTCTCTGGGTTTATACCCTGAGGAACATCTTGGGCTGCGCTATACAAACCCCCTGGGCGATAAAGGTTTCATCGGCCTCGCCACAGCTGGTGCGCGTGCCCGGATTCGATTGTCGAGGATTTCACCGAAGTCAAGTGTTGAAGGAGAGTTGAGTGTCCGTCAACTTCAAGCTGCCAAGATGCCTGGAGGACGAGGGGCGAAGAAGAGTGGGCGCGGTGACGGGGGACGCGGTGAGGCGTCACGTCAGTCGCGTCGTGTTCAAGGTTTGGGGCCTGAAGAGCACAAGGACCTGGAAACAGTTGTCCGCGACGCTCGGAAGGCGAAGAAGGCTGCTCGCGAAAGCGAGGTAGCGCAAGGTCGGGACGTCGAGGCGTCTGCTGCTCAAGATCAGTCGGCCGCTGGATCGCAAACCCCAGAGGATCAATTTTCCCCTGGGTTCCAAGGTTCATCGGAGGCGGATTTTGGGTCGCAGACACCTGAAGTTCCAGAGGAGCACACCCGCGAGGGTGGTGCTCAGGCGTCGGAGGGAGGCGCCAATGCGGTTGAGTCCCCGGAGGTGATTGACTTGGTCTCATCTTCGGACGAGTCTGTTGTGGAAGTGAAGCCGGAGCCCGTGCGAATGAAGGAGGAGGCGAAAACCCTGAGTTCCAAAGTGAACTCTGGGTTCGTACCCCCTGAACCTAGGGTGTTGGCACCAAGTTCGCAGGTGAAGCTTGAAGGTGGCGCTCAGGAGACTGCTACCCCTGTTCCAGAACCAAGAACAATGGCGTCGGACACTGAAACCATGGTGCTGTACATTCGTCGCGAAGTTCGACGCTGGGAAGAGGCGAGCCCTGGAAGAGTGACACCCCCAGGTGTCGTTTACGAGTGGCCGACTCCAAAGCCGGATGCCAACTCGTACTTCGCCGCCGCGTATGCGACTGGAGACTACTTCAAGTGGCGTTTGTCTCTGGCGAATCAAGATGAAGCCTGGATCTCTGAGTTCCATGTAGCCCGGTGGGGCGTCGGAACGGCCTAGGATCTTACGGCAACTACGATTCCCCAGAGTATCATGACCGCACGCGAGTGTGTTGCCATTCTGCAGACACTGTTCTTCGAAGCTGGTTTCGAGTTCGTCAACTTGATCTCTGGCTGGTCCGAGACACGCGCTTCTAAGATTCCGGAAAGCCTGGTGCGTTCGGTCATGGAGGAAATTCAGAATTTCATTGCGGTAGAACTGGTGGAGTGGAGATTGGTGACAGCCGGAGTACTTTCCAAGGTGAGTTCTGAAGATCACGCCGCACCAAGCGTTCAAGAGCAAGTGCCAAGATTGGAGTACCACAAGGAAGATGGAGACGGTGATCTATTGATGACCGATTACGATGCGGATCTACTGGGCCGTCAGTTTGTTCTGAGGTTCAGAGTCACTGGCCTCAGGATTTCACGAAGTCCGCGAGGGTCAAGCGATGGTGAGCCGCAATCCAAGCGTTCCCAACATGGACCGCCTCGCCCACAAGTCCCGTCGACGCCTTCGGCCCTATCCACGCCGTCGTTGTCTTCTCTTCCAGCGTACAAGTCCTCGACCAGTACTTCGCTTCAGAATTCCACTCCCCTGAATTCCATGTCCAATGGACGTGAGTCTCTGGAGATGGAAGCCAAGGATGCTGTTCCGGACTTGATACCAAGTGTCATCGGCACTTCACGCGCTTCAGATGAGAGTACTGCCTCGGGTGCCCAGACGTCTTACGGTAGTTCTTCGTCTTCATCGATGAGATCGCTGGGACAACAAGTAGGAGCTCTGGCACTCGTTGCTCAGAGTGCAAGTGGTTTCGCGGCTGCTGGTGATCTTGGATTCCAAGTCATCCGGACAGTCATTCCTCATAGTCATGTAGCAGTCGAGCAAGAAGACGTCGAGATGGAATCTTCAGTGCATTCGGACCCAGAGATTGCGCCCAAGAAGACCGGTCTCCCCAGGGCTTCAGCGGCCACCGCCGAGCCAAAACTCAGAGTTTCTTCCCCGAGGCCAGGCCTCGACGATGTGAGGAACGTCGGTGGCGACGAGCAGAGCCAGCATCGAAGTTCCAAGAGTGAAGCGCATTCTCGGCGTTCGACGAGGTCCAGGAAATCAGTTGCTTCCAGCCGCTCGAGTGCATCTAGATCTGCTTCGTCTGTGTCTTCAAGATCGGGGCCCGCCCAAATCGAGCTGAATGTCTTGCGACAACAGCAGGAGTGGCAAGCCCGTATGGAGCAGGAACAACGCGAGTTTCTCGCCAGAGAACGCCTGGATGCCTTAGAGCGTGAGCGACTCAGGGAACAACGTGACTTGGACGCGCGTCGCCAGATCCAGGAACTCACGGATCGCTTGGTTCATGCAGAAGTTGCCCGGCGAGATGCGGAACGGCGCATGAAGGTTGCGGAAGCGCACAAGACTCATGGTCCGACTGAAGCTCAGGGTTCAACCCAGGGTGTCATGGAGGCTGTACGTCTCGAGCGTGAGCGCCTGGACGCCAGTTATGCTGAGCGTTGGCAACAGCGCGAAGCCGAGGCGGATGCGGAGCGTGCGCGTTGGGCCTCCGAAGTCCACACGAGCTGGAAAGAGCAAATGTCGAATATGGAGCAGAAGGTCCAAGAGCTTGAGGCAGAAAGAGAGCGAGAGCGAGAGTCTTCCCAGAATATTCAGCGGTTCCATGCCGGCCAGGTGCGCGACCTTCGTGCAACATTAGCTCAAGTTCAAGGGCGGCGTGCGACTGTAACCCCTGATTTGGCAACAAACGTGAGGTTGTCAGTAGCCCAGAGTCCTGAAACCGCAACCCGATCTCAGGAAACCGACGGCGTAATCAGTGGAAACGCAATTGTCGCAGGCCAGAGACAGGGAACAGCTGATCTGAAGAACACTTCCGAAGTCGCTGTCTCTCAGCGAAGAACGACCCTCGTGCAGTCATCCGCCGACACTTCCGGCAGAACAAAGCATATTAAGCGAGGACATGGTGTTCCTGAGACCAAGGTAGCGCGAGACATCAAGTCCGAGCCTGTACCTGTGGGGAAAATGTCAGACCCCAGGAGGACAACAGCCTCTAAGGCCTCACAAGACTCGAAGACAGATTCCAAGCGCTCTATGTCCAAGAAGCATCGGCAGGAGAAGAAGAAGCGCAGGGATGTAAATCCGCCTTCAGACTCGGACCCAAGTTCCGACTCCAGTGACGATGACTCATCCTCTGAAAGCTCTGATGATAGTTCGGACGAGGATCCTGGGGTTAACCTGACGGCGGCCTCTGCGACTCAGGCTGGCACTACGCTCCTGACATTCCGGCCGTATATCAACTCGAATACTCTGGGTGAATTCGACACTAAGGCGTCACTCAGAGAACGGGTGCACTGGTGGGAGCGTTTCGCGAACATGGCAGCTCAGGGAGGTTGGTCCACGAAAATGCGAATTCAGGAACTCAAGCTGAAGCTCTCAGGGGCTGCGCGTGACTGGTTCAACCAGTTACCCAAGCATACTCAGCGTGACTGGAAGGAATTGGCGGCTGCATTCAGGAAGAAATACTGCAAGGCACGTTCGTCGTATTCTGAACGATATTTCACGATGGAAATGAAGAACTCAGAAAGCGCCCTGGATTTCTTCTATCGTCTGAATTCCGCCGCCGGCAAAGCTGACATTGACTTTCGCAAGTCCTCGAAGCGTCTGGAGAAGCATATTCGGAGGTTCATCACGAAACTCAAGGACACGCGTCTTAAGACGTCACTGCAAGGTCAAAGGTTCAGAAATATCGCTGACCTGGAGTACGCCTTGGAACAGGACGAAGAAGTTTGGAGTCGCAGCGACCGGGATGCTCCGCCACCCAGAGTTCGGGACTTTCGTGCCGACAATATCCCTCAGGGACGCTTCAAGTCGAAGCGTACCGGACGTGCATACGTAACTAGGGGCGGTGTCTCAGACTCCGAGTCGGACGAAGATCCTGAATTGCATGCACGTTTCCAGGAAGTTACCGCTGAACCCAGCATTCCCGCAAGGACTTCGAGTGTGAACTCAGGGTCAACTCGTGAGATATCTGGAGAAGAAGCTACCACGTCTAGTGCTGGAAATTTGCCAAGCACAAAGGGTGTCGAGTGGACTCAGACGTTGACAAACGAGGTGTATCGCGTGATGGATAACATGGGATGGCGTCCACCAAACGCCTACCCTGGACCAAGTGCGAATTCTGGATTCCGGTCTCCCCGTCGCGAGAACCCTAACTGGGACAAGTTCTGTGAGAAGTGCCGCAAATGGGGACATCCTGAAGAAGACTGCTGGAAGGACAGGAAGTGTGACCGTTGCCTGGAAACAGGCCATCCAACCCACATGTGTCGAGCACAACCGTGCGAGAACTGTGGAAAGATGCATCTCGGAAAGCCGTGTGAAGACTGGAAAACCCTGGAAGCCGTGAAGAAACTCGCCCGCCAAGGTGCACTGAAGGACATGCCAAGCCAAATTCTGGATAAGCTCCTGGATGGCGAAGCAAACTCTGGGCGGCCGTCAAACCAATAAGCCCGCTGGGTGGGGACCCAGTACGCGTCGGGCCAGTGAAGGCCCCAGAGTTATGTGTTCTAGTGTATTGTGGCGAAGTGGGTGAACACTTTACCGCCCAAAGTATAGCGCGCCCGAAGAGTGGGGGTTGGTCCTTAGAGAAGAACCGACTTTTCGGGTAGTACAGGTCCTGGATCAAGTACTAGACTCGATCCAGGTTGGCGTGTGACCTTGTGCAATCCCTATAGGTGTCGATTAATTCGGCGGACCGGGTTTCACCGGGTATTTTGTATTCCTAAGATAGACACACAGAAAATGTAAGAACTTCCAGGTTGTACGTATCCTGGGGGTCCTGAATGTGGGTTGAGAGATCACGAGTAAAGACCTTCTTCCCAAAAGATAACCTAAAATAATACAGAGTTTGAATATACAATATGCAGCCTGTCAGTTAGTTAGCACGCCCGAATACAGGTAAATTTCGGGATGCCCTACGCGCACCACCCTCGAAATGCTCGAGGGAAACAATAGAATGTCTTTCCTAAACACACAGTAATCAACAGTCAAATCCTAGGGGTGATCACTACCAAACCTCCTAAGATCGCAGGGAAATGAATATGAAATGCAAGGGGCACTCGGAGTGTCCACTAGCAACTTAGCAAATAAAATAACTGGATCACTCCGAGTGTTCAAGCCCACTGGTCCCCAAGTTAATTCGACTTGAACGTGTTGAGAGTTATTACGCGGTTAGCGCAGCCTTGGTCGTCCTCACTCTGGGGCCCTCCTAATATGAGCGGTCCTCCAGGTAGTCCTTCCTTGACGAGATGTATATGGTAACACGACGACCTCCCTTGGTCGCCTGTGTTCCGAGGGACGCTTGTACTTCACAACGCTGATCGAACTCGAAGACACTTGTGCTTCACGATACAAATCAAACTCTGTTTAAAATTATCTTCTACCTCTTTGGCATTCTAAATTCTTCTTCTGTTTTGGTAGTCTTGGTACTTCTTTGGCGGTCTTCCTTTACTTCGTGAGGTCACACTTGGGTAGACTTGGTCTCATTATACTTGAAATGTCACGTCGAACTTGGGTCTGCATACACTCATCAGCGATGTCTCGGCTCTTCTGAGATCGGCAGCACTGGTCTTGTTCTTGCACGGTGTAATCATCTGATTGCGATACTCTTGGGTCGTACTGTCTTGACTCTGCTTGAATGTCAGTAAACTGACTTCCGGACTGAACTTATCATTGGCAACTTGATCTTCGATCTTGTTCTTCGACAGTCGCTTGGTCATTCAGGATGTATTGTCATTCGGGATGTACATTCCGGTTGTACGGCATAACTTCGGATGGAGTCTTCATATCCGGTAGGCGATCGAACTTTCAGGATGAGGGAGACTGTCTTGGGGTTTACATGTGTAGGTAGGGTCGTAATTGTGGAAACCTTGGAGTTTCAGGGTGTTTTCGGGTGATGTTCGGCTCCGTCAAGGTAGGCTGCACCTCGGGATACGTTCTCCGAGGGCACTTGCTTCCTTCTCGTGGATACCTGCCGTCAAGGAGTCGGCGGTCGGACTGAGCGTCGTAATTGCATCCTGAATGTGGTACCCATTCAGGGCGTACGCTTCCAACCTGTGAGCCTCTCCGTAACCGAACATCTGCATCCCCAAAGTCCAAACCATCAATTCGCCCAGGAGTCCCACTCAATACCCATCTCGAAAACCATCATCTTAGTCCGAATCAGTGTGCGGGTTGTCCCGGCTGGGCAGCTGCGGGTGTGCCTAGAAAATTCAGAGGCACATCGTCACAACCGCCCCTCGGATACACGGTCTTTCACTGAGGAAATTACCATCGAAGTGACAGAACATGAGCCGACCAAACGAACGCAGCTATCCCGGGCGACCAGACATCCCGAATTGCAAAACCGTTAGGCGATTACCCCAGATTGGGTCTTTTCTGCGCCCCGTCTACTATCCAACTGTCGTACCCAATTCAGAGTGGCAACCAAGATTCCACTCACAACGAGAACTTCCAACGATCCAGCAACTGATGAGCGAGACACCAAGCAACTCCGGAGACCGGGCACCAACTAGCGGTTCGCCTCCCTCAGCGTCAGCGCCACTCCCTAGCGCCCAGCCCGAAACGGTGGGGGCTCAGGATGCAGGCACTACTGAGAGCGACCGCGGTGCAACTTCCGGCTCTGGCTTGGAGTCCTCGACTGACAAGCGCGGTGAGACGGCTCAAGAAACTTCCCAGGAGGTGACGGAGACGTCACAAGTCCCGGAACACAACCATGCAAAGGCGCCGAAGAGCCGAAGCTCTAGCGCGGCAAAATCCACGGGAAAACGAAGCAGGAGCGTCTCCAAGGAGCGCTCGGGCAGCAAAAAGAAGCGGAGTTCGAGCAAAGATCGCTCGGGTTCAAGCACGGCGACTGCTTCCGACGGCAATTCGCCTCCAGACGTGGTTCCGGCGTCCACGGGTGTTCCATCAGCGGCGGACAAGGCTCAGGACCTGATCCAGCGCGCACTTCAGCCACTGCTGGCCAAAGTCTTCGAAAAGGATGATATGGACAAGCTGGATGCTCTGGCAGACGCTGCGGTCAAGGCACGCCCCTCTCTGGAGGGTCAAGTCCCTCCAACACGCGTTGCTGCGCCTCCTTCTCATCTTCCCAGTCCGAACACGATGTTCGTGGGTGTTCCGGCGACAGCTGCAGATCTGTCCAACGGGAGTTTTCTCCGCGGTGGCTATGGTGGAGTCGAGTGCCTTCTGGGAGTGGAGTCACTTTCGGAAGAGGACGTACAGTTCCTCGCCAAGCTATTGAGTCCGGATGTCGACATTCGTCGCGAAATACTGACTCCTTTAGCAGATACGCTGGAACCTGACTCCTATGAGTTCCTTTGGCACTGAAGAGCATCTCGACCAAGCGGGAAACGGCTTCTCTTCTGCGTCACTATGGCGCTCAAGATCTGGCTCGGAAAGTCTTTGGGATGACGACTCTCATGAAGCGTCTCCTGGACAAATATCGAGCTTTGGAGGCTTCTACCCAACGTTCGAGTTCTCAGGCAACTCGGCGTGCTTTGAAGGATTTTGAAGAGGTCCGCCAAGTTCGTGCGGACTACTCGCTGCTCCAGAAATACTGGCACCAAGAGCTGAGCTCGCCAAAGGTTACATCATCTCCGAATTGGAAAAGCACGCTCGCGATTACAAGCACGAGGCTCAGGAACACGAGCGTCAAGAACGTGCACTCCAAGCGCGCATCACTCGTCTGGAAAGTGACAATGACGAACTGCAGAAAATCACCCACGATCTGGAGAATCGCTTGAAGGCGTCAACCTTGGATCCACCCAAGCTCATGAACTTCCTCCATCGTCATGACACTCGGGTAGACGGCAACTGGCCTCGCCTGAAAGCACTTCTGGAGAAGTTTCGCGATCATCAAGACCCTCCTGAGGCCTGGAAGACTCAAATTTTCGTTAACACGCTGGATGATCCCACATTACGGCCGGAACCGTATGTGTTCGCGGATGAGGACGACGACTCTGAGGAAAAGCAAGATCCTGGAGACTCGAGACCTCGTTCAGGCTCGAAAGATGATCCTGTCGACTTTTCTGAGGATCCCCCAAGTCCACTGTCGTCGTCGCTCTTCAAGAACACCAAGTCTTCGGGTCATTCGGCGAGTGGCACTTCCGATCTCCAGGATGTTCAGTGGCGCCCCACGTCGTATACTCCAAATGGTGAACCCGCTCTGGACACCGTCGCTTCGCCACTCCTAGATGTCAGTGCGGTGTGTGCATCTCTGGATGGTCCCATAGTTTGGGACAAACTGCGCACAGACGTCCAAGTTCTCATGCGTTCTGGTTTAACACTGGATCAGGCAGAGGACTTAATCCGGAGTGGTCAAGCGGTGCATTCCCGGATCCCTTCTAGGATGCTCTCCGTGATGTTATCCCGGATGATGTATTGGAAACGCTTGGATGACACTCCGTGGACTAAGTTCGTTCCAAGCTGGTGTTATAAGAACGCTGAATCTCGTCTGGAAGCGGACTTGGAAACGGGAAACATCCCTTCTCGTTGGCCACCATTGTCTAAACAAGTTCACATGGATGACGAAGAGATTCACAAAGCTCTCTTCGAAAGTGACGGAGATGACAATGAAGATGACTCTCGTGACGCACCCTTCACTCCGAAGAAAGTGAATCCTATTTCTCCTCGCCGGACGACACCTCCTAGGGAGGCTAAGCGTCGTGCGAGCATAGACGCGTCTGCTTCGGAGCCAGATACAAGTGCTGAACTCAAGGACGATGAAGAGTTGTCTTCCAAGGTCGCGTCAGCTTCGTCTTCCCGAAAGTCACGTCCGGCTCAAGAGCGTAAGCAGTCACAGCTCGCTCGGAAGGACTACAAGGAGCTCCTCCCAATGGAACGTCGACTGATCGAGACTCCTCGTCCTGGCGTCAATTCGTGGAGACACTACGGCATCCTAGTGAAGTTCGCCCCTGGGACTACGAACGCTTTGGAGCAATCGTATGGATTCCCGGACTACGCCCCGAATCTCTCCAAGCCTGCTGAGGCTGAACAGAGTCGACTCCGTTGGAAGCCCGCTGACTTCATGGTGTTCTGGGAGACAAAGCCCTGGGACAAGATGTTTCAGGAACGCTCCAAGTATCTCGCTCTGCACACTCGGACGCAGCTCTCGAAGGTTTCACGTGACGCTCTGGATGAGATTGTAGAGTTCATGTCGGATCACCGTCGTGCTTTCTGGTGGATCGGTCATTGGATCTTTATAGATCAGAACTTGGATGACTACTCCAGCAATCTCGCTAAGGAGCGGAAAACCGAGTGTGACCAAGTCAAGAAGTCGTACAAGCGACTGGTCAACAAGTGGGTTGACAAGGGCATGAGGGAGTCGCTCCTGGAAGAACCTGGAGTGTGGACTTATCCCTCAAAGTGCTGTCACTGGATCCTCATGGATCCGTCTTACAAGACCATCACTGGAACTCCTTACTCTTTGGAAGAGCAGGTGACACTTCTTGATCAACGTGAACCCAGCCGCGTGCAATGGAACACGTGTCAGTCCGACGCGGATCGCGTCAAGGACCTTCCTCAAGCGACTCGCGACAGGCTACTTCCGGTGGAGCACCGCAAGCGGCACCTGATCACGCTGGCCGACTTCGACTGATTTTCAAGATCGCCACACCGCTCCTAATCCGAGTCATCTGCATGTTACATCTTAACACCATAGCTAATCCATTTCGAAACGTAACTTCCTTGTTTGCTCCTTTTCCATCATCATCATAGTCAATTCACACTTCATAGATTCAGGAATCAAAATCCACATTCAAATATCATCTCATCATGGCATCCCGAAATTCATCCTCAATTCATCAACAGTTTCAAAACAATTCCTTCACTTCACACGGCGACGATCTGGGTCGTTCTGATTGCATTCTCGTAGGGTGCCTAGGCCCGCGGGTGATCGTCCCCAGCTTGCATAGCCTGGAACCTCGCCTTGGCCCTCGCTCCCTTATTGAACTCATACAGTAACGCCCCACAACTCAGCTGAGACACTGGGATCCACTCAGGATCGGCATAGCCCTTCCACTTGACAAGATACTCTCGGGATCGCTTGGACGTTCGGGTTCGTTTCACCCATCGCACATCCTGAATGCTCTCCACTTCGTACTCGTCGTTCGCATTGTCTGGCTCCCAACTATCTTCAGGTAGTAATGCCGTGTCAAAATCATCATCGTCTTCAACTTCGACTTCAACCTTCGGCCTTCTAGGGAAGATGGCCCTTGGCTTAAGTCGGCTGATGTGCACCCAAGGGTTCACTCGATATCCCGAGTCTTCAACCTTTAGCTTCACTCGAAAATCGTCTCGAACATCCTCAATCCTGAACGGTCCGTGCCACAAGTGCGCCAGTTTTCGGCTCAATCCAGGTTGCACCTTTGGAATATACAACCAAACAGCATCTCCCTTCTCGAAACCAGCTTTTAGGCGGTCAGATAGCTCACGCCACTTCTTAGTCTGTTCCTCGGAACGCGCACGTTTTGCTTTCCGCTGAAGTTCCTCTGCACAAGCCAGTGCGTAGCTGTAGTCCCTCTGGAACTTCCTTCTCCACTCATAGGCTGTTCGCTCAGGGAGAGTTGAAGGCCTGGGTCCCAACATAGCGGACACCGTTCCTTGAGCATCCCATCCGTGTACAAGATAGAATGGTGTGTCCAGGCGGGTTGCGTCGAATGACGTGTTCAGGGCGAACATCAGCCTCTCGGCGTGTTCATCCCAGTCTGACTGGTCTGCCTCCGCAACATACGCCTTGACACTCCGAATGACCGTCTGTACCGAACGTTCTTGCTGACCATTCGCTTGGGGTCGATACGCGAGAGTCGCTCTCTGCTTGCTCCCTATGAGATCTCGGAATCTTGCAAAGACCTCGCTCATGAAACGAGGATCTTGATCATGCCGAATTACTGCGGAAGCTCCGAATCTTCGAAATACGGATTCTTCATACGCTTCAGCGACATCTAGAGCGGTTGTCGACGCCATTGGTTTGCACATCACATATCCGGAGAACATGTCTTGGAATAGCAATAGAAACGTATTCCCTCGGACTGACTCTGGTAAATGAGTCACGAAATCCATAGAGACGGCCTCGAAAGGTCGTGTAGGCTCAATATTGCCTGGTGAAGGACCGGCATTCGGGGGTGACCCCTTACCGCTAGCACAATCCACACATTCCTTCACGAATCGTTCCACGTCAGCATACATCCCGGGCCAGTAGAACTCCGAGCGCAGTCTTTCATGAGTACGGGTAATCCCCTGATGTCCTCCCTGGAAATCTTCATGCGCATAGTGGAGCATGTCTTCTCGGAGTGATTCCGGGACCACCAATCTGAGCTCGTCTCCAGCGTCACGCGGTCGGCCTCGGGTGGACCGTGCAAGTCGGTATAGCACTCCTCGAACATCCAGGGCGAACAAATCAGCCACCTTCGCAATCTTCTTGAGACGCTTCGGTGAGAAACGTTCCAGGTCGTCTTTCAGGAAGGCGATGATATCTGAGAGATACTGGTCTCCTTCCTGATGCACCTTGATCCGTCTCCATCGTTCAGCCTGGTACTCGAGGGGTCCCATGGGTGGAGTGGACTCTCCTTCTCTCGTGCGAGTTCTAGATCGGGTAAACGCCGCCAGTACTCGAGCAGCAGAGGGAAGGGGCTCACACTCAGGTCCGTGAAGAGCGCCGTCTCCTAAGACTCCCATGGTTACGACATTCGGACTGTCCCTTGGCGTTTCTAAATTCGACTTTGCCTTTTTGTCAGACGTCTTCACAAGCTGCTCTCGAATTCTCGACACAACTTCCAGGTGTTCTCTTTCAGCGTCTTCCTCAACCACCCAGGATTTGCCCAATGCTAGTGTCTTGGAGGTCAGGTAGTCAGCAGCCTGGTTAAATTCTCTTTTAACGTGAACCAGGCGCACACTGTTGAATCTCTTCTTCAACACCTCACATTCGGCTAATCTCCTTTGGAGGTTGGGTTGATTGCAGTTGATCAAACCTTGGACTTGTTGTATGACGATTCTCGAGTCTCCCACAACCACTAGATCCTGGATTCCTCGATCTCGAGCCATAGCTAAGCCACGTAGTAATCCGAAGTATTCCGCGTCATTCACTGTAACGCCATCCAGAATGTAGCCTCGGGCGTCCAGAACCTTCCACTCGGGAAGTTGCCACAGCACACAACCACAGCTGCCAATCCTCGTCGACGTCTTCGCGGCTCCATCGAAACTTAGGACCACTCCGGAGTAATCTGCTTCAATCATCTCGATACTGATCACGGGGGGTGCCTTGGCACGCCCCTTGGCCGGAATAAGTGCTTCCGCGATCTTATCTAGGTGCTCTCTCGGTGTGATACCAGCCCCCAGGATGGCAGCAAGTCCATCTTCATCCCGCTGGACCTTTCGGATCTCTAGATCGTATTGTGACAAGGCAACGCCCCAAGGAACCAAGTGTCCATCGGCAGTCTTAGACTTGATCACCCACTTCAACACCGAGTGTCTGGTATAAACCACGAGGGGACATCCTTCGATCAGAGTCTTGAACACATGGAGAACTCGAATCACGGCTAATACTTCTTTCTCAGCAATGTGATACCGGAGTTCCGCGTCGTTCAGGACACGCCCCGTGAACCGAACTGGTTGGATGACACCATCATGTTCTTGCCCTAGAACAGCACAGGCTGCCCACTGATTGGCATGAGGAATGATGACAAAAGGCTTGGTCCGATCAGGGTGCCTGAGCAGTGGTGTAGACACTATCTTCTGCTTCAGAATGTCAAATGCCTCCTTGGCTCGGGACAAGTCTCTCCTAGCTCGTACTTGCTCATCAGACAGTTCGTAGAGGACTGCAGCCACTACTGGGAAGTCTTCGATGAACTTGTGGTAATAGTTGAGGCTGCCTAGGAATGACTGTACACCTTTCAGGGTTGACGGAAACGGGAGTTCTTGAATGCCTTTCACGATTTTCGGTATAGCACGAATACCTTCTGCTCCAATTTCATGTGACAGGTAAGGTATGGTGCGTTTTCCGAATTCACTCTTGGGTAAGCTAACCGAAATATTCCAGTATCGCAAACGATAGAGTAAAGCATCCAGGTCCTCACACAGCTCATCCCAAGTCCTGGCACCATGGGCTATATCGTCAATGTAAGAACTACGCCCCAAGACAGGACCCATCTGGGATGGCGCGGGAATATTGCGTCTGAAAACTGTCATTTGTTCCGTCAAGGCCGTCTGATGGCGATCCTCTCGGACCTTTCTGGCCTTTGCGGTTCCAATTTCAAGTAATCGAGAACATCTTGATCCACAAGCACTTCTTCTTCGGGTGGCAATCTCACGAATCCCCACAAGCAATTGTTGATCATGTGTTGATAGACCAACGGAGCATTCTTCAATCCGAAAGGCATTCGGACCCACTGAAAATGTCCGAATGGACACACAAACGCAGAAATCAGCTTAGCCCGTTCGGTCATTCGGACTGCCCAAAAGCCACTTGCCATATCCAGCTCATAAACCACATCGCGCCCTCAAAACCAGTCAACAGGTCGTCGATCAGCGGGAGGGGGTAGTTAGAAAGTCGAATAAAGCTGTTCACCACTCGATAGTCAATACACATTCGAATATCAACCCCGTTCTTCTTCAGGACGATCACGATCGGAGAAGCCCAAGGGGATTCCGAATGTTCAATCAACTTGGTTTCCAGGAGCTTCTTGAGTAGCTCGTACACCTTGATGGCAACTTGGGGTGCAACTGGTCTAGGACGCTGAGCCACGGGCTTCGCATCCCCGACATCCAAGTCGCAAACCACACCTCGAGCTGGAGCAGGAGCCGCGTTACCATCCCCTAGGAAGATACTGCGATGGCGTTTCAAGATCTCTTTGAGTTGACGCTCCTGAACATCAGTAGTTATTCCAGGTTCACCAACATCAGCCTTTGAAATATCGCATCTTGGACTGAGATCTTGTAACTCGGGTAACATCGCCAGCTGATCCTTCAACTGGGACATCATATCACTTCCTTCGTGGATATATACTGCGGGCTCCTGTTCGAGCTCTTCAGCGCTCACTCGCATGCACTGGATGTAATCTTCTTCTAGTCGCTCCAAAGGAGTACTCGAATGATCCATTGTAAGTAGCACTGGTTTCTCGCTCTTTTGCGACACACACTCGGGTTCACTTCCATCCGCACATTCCGAAATTACGGTCATTGGCCGCTTATGCAGTTGGACTACTCGAACCTCATCATTCTTGGCCTGAGGTCTCATCAACATCTTCGCAGGCCACTGTAGGAACGCTTCGGGACCGAAGGTGGAGCAGTGTCCCGAAGGGCCTGCTCATAACGCTCCTTCCGCATCCTAGCTTGCGTGGACAGAGTGCTCTCGTAAATGAGATGTTGCCATTCCTGATACCTTCGTACTCCAGGTCGCACAAAACGCCCTGCTCTTGGAAAACAACCATACTCCACTATTCGAGCAACGGGTGTAGACGAATCTATCCAGAGATCCTTATCAGAAATATTCACCACTTTCACGGCTACTGCCCATGATTTAGCGCCATACAGAACTTGAGTTACCCACTGATCACCTCTGCTAGCCCACACCACATCTCGGAGTGGCTGACATTCACCATACCGGATCTTCACATTCATGTGTTCCCCAGGGCGTAGATGAACGTCCTGCAACGGAGTGATCGGGATGTTCCGCTCACGGTGCTTCCGAATCATGTAACCATACATCAAAACGGACTCCTCATCGGGGAGCGCCACCGTTCCTTCACGGATACATAACCGTACTCCAGCACTGTACATGAAATCCATTCCCAAAAGCACATCAACGCCTTCTCCGATGTTGGTTACCCAAACATCCAGGATGTAGACGACACGTCTTCCCAAAGTGACCTTGATCTGCGTACTTGCAGTGATGTAAGTCGGGACGCCTCCTAGGCCGGACACCTTGATTCGCTTCTGCGAGTTTAACTTGAGCTTGAGTCTACGCGCAAGATCCAAACTGATCATACTCACAGTCGCTCCGGTATCCAACAGTATTTGCGTCCTGAAATCGTTCACCGCACCGTGAACCGTAGCAACCTGCTGTTTGTCCTCCTTCTCATCATGATGTGCCCACCATCCGTACCGCTCTCCGAAATTCAGCTTGAATTGGGCTGGTCCTTCGGGTTCAGCCGGGAGTGGAGGCCTCGAGTACCAAGTACGAGTACACTCCAAAGGCACAGGTTCATGGTCAATCAGGGAGGTCATACATTGTAGATTATCTTGGTTCTGGTTCCGCAATTCGGGGCCAACATAAGCTAACACACACAATTCTGAGGGTCTTCTCAGCCCGACGCGTACCGAATCCCCATTCGGCGGGCTTAGTAGTTTAACTGCGCTCCCTCAGAATCGCCCTTGCCATTCAGGATGTCGTCCCGAATGTGGCTTGGAAGGTCAGCTAGGCCTCCTTGCTGCAGCAATTTCTTGATCTCTTGGAAAGCTCTCCAGTCTTCGCATCTTCCATCGTGAATTAGGTCACATTTCAGGCATGCTTTCGTCTCACATCTTTGCGTTGGATGTCCATGCCTCTGACAACGGTCGCAAACCATAACAGCCCAGCAATTCTCCGGTCGATGTCCCCACTTCTTGCAATTCTCACAAAACTCCATGCGGTCTGGGTTGTTCGGCCGAAAACTTGGCTGCTGAGGCTGCCTTGGTGGTGGTGGTCTTGGTCCAGCTACTGGGTCTCTGGGCTTCCACCCCACACTGTTCATCACACGATAGACCTCGTGAATGAGATCTTCCCGGGTTAACAACCTGGCATCCGGGTTGCCATCTCGCAGGACGTCTTGAACGCACGTACTCAGCGCAGCTAAGTCTGCCTTTTCGTCGTCTTCGAACGTCACTTGAGTATCGGAACCTTGAGCTTCGTCATCCTGGGCTACGTAGGCCCGATTCGGGCGATTCATCCTTGACCCATTCCGAGCAACGTTGTCTGCTCTGAAATCACGAGGCTGTGCCCCTCGACCAGAATGCACTCCACTCGGGTTCACTTCCTCTTGTTGCTTCAGAACATACTCCAGGTCAGAAACCTTCCTGAAGCGCTGACTCTGCAGGGTCGTCTTGAGCGTCACATCCGTGAGGTTCTTGATGAATCGCTTGATGTGTTGTTCACGTCGGCGCTCAGACTTCCGGAAACGCACGTCCGCACGTTCAGCCGCCAAGTTCAAGCGATACAGGAATGCCAATGCGGTCTCGTCCTTGAACTGCTTCATTGTGTAGTACTTCTCGGACTCTGACACCCTTGACTTGCAGTATTCACGCTTGAACTCCTTGGACAGTCGACTCCATTCCGTGCGCACATGTTTCGAGAGCTGTCCGTACCAGTTTCGGACTGCAGGCGACATCTTCGTCTTGAGCTCGTAGACCTTCATCTGATCCGTCCAACCTCCTTGCACAGTCACGTTCAGGAATCGCTCCCACCAGCGACGGCGCGCCGACAGCGACAGCTTCTCATCGAAGTCTTCTAGCGTATTAGTAAACGTCCTTAGCGTCACTATCGAGCCTCCTTGAGTCATCGCAGCAGTTGTCGTGTAGGCAGGCACCTCGTCCGACGAGCTAGAGTCGCTTGAGCTGTAGCCTTCGTCGCTTGACTCTCCGCCAGAACTAGCCCCTGAAGGATCCCCATCTTGACGTGAATGCTTCTTGTTCGAGTCCTTCTTGGCGGGCTTCTTAGCGTCCGTCTTCTCTGGTGCCACAGGCTTAGTCTCTCGCACCTGAGACTTCGGTCGGGATACACTTGACGACTTTGTCCCGAGCGTCTGCTCAGACTTGACTGTTTCGTCTTCCTTTGCATACTTTGTTCCAGTCAGACTCTGGAGAGTCAACCGGAGCTGTTCTGCTGGAAGGTCGCTGTCGCACTTGATGCCCCGTCTTTCACTTGCGTGTCCCTTGATTGCGTTACCCGGGAGTGGGTACATAGTCGCACGCGTGGGTTCAGACTTGACTTGAGTTGCTGGATCAGATCCATAAGTTGCACGAGTGTCTTGAACTTGAGGATGTGTTGCGGGAATGTTGCGCGAGCGCATTCCTTGAACGTTCTGCAGATCTCGGATGGTCTCCTGATCCCTGTTGCGCGCCTCCTCCAGAGAGTGAATCTTCTGCTGGAAGGCTTCCAATTGTGCGCTCAGGGTCTTCTGCACGTCGGCAACCCAAGCAACCTTCTCCGCTTCAGCCTTCGCTTCACGTTGCTGCCAGCGCTCTTCGAACTCGACTCGCGCGGACTCCAGCGCAGTATGTGCGCCTTCGGCGCGAGCTGCATCAACCGTTCGTGGTGACGCAGGTGTCCGGGTAGCTGGAGCAGGAACAGGTGGCCTCGGCGGCAGGTCGCTTCGACGATCGGGAACACTCTGCGAACTCCGTCCTTCCGGTGGACTCCCGCGCACAGCTAGCGCTTGAATCGCATGGAAGGCTTGCTGGACCTGTTGCCCTAGGTGAGCCTGGTTAGACTCCATTCGGGACAGCAAGTCTTGCGTCGTGCGCATCGTGTTCAACGCGACCTGGGAAGCCCCAGACATGCGAGATCGACTCGTCCTTCCTGAGCGACTCGTCCGTTCCGACTTGATCGACCGGCTTGGTGACCTCCTCGACTTAGACGATCGCTTCGATGATCGGGTAGATCGCTTGGAACTCCGTCGCTTCCGTTCTTCTGCGCTCGAGTCTGAATCGCTAGGCGACTCACTGGGACTCGGTTTCCGAGAGCGTGTGTGGCTTCGAGATGTTCTCGACCGATGATCACTCCGAACGCTAGTGCGACCCGACTCCGACATAACGACATCGTCATGGCCCACTATCGCTGGTGATCTCGGGAGGACGGCCTCCGTTACTTGGACACTCACATTCTCGTCGACTTGCGCAGTGCTGCCTTGGGCAGCGAAAACCATTCCGGGTGGAGCAACGAAAGAGTACGGCATGTGAGCCGACGCTGCTCCTCCCATGGACCAGAGTGATGAGGAAGATGACATCTTCCCGGACGACTGCGACTCAACGGGTCCGCTGAGGTTGGACTCTTCGGATCCAGAAGCGGTCGGTCCGAACAACGTCGATCCGTATCCAGAACTCGGCATCGGCGATGCACTTCGAGTTCCAGACACTTCACTCGGGACCGCAGTACTTCGACTGTCCTGAGCCGACGTCCCGTACGACATGAGAGAACTCATC
Organism: Phytophthora palmivora; assembly: GCA_008079305.1. NCBI lineage: Eukaryota > Oomycota > Peronosporomycetes > Peronosporales > Peronosporaceae > Phytophthora > Phytophthora palmivora. The sequence goes on along the minus strand of VOQZ01000220.1, from coordinate 22,050 downwards.
GACGGAATCGAGGCTGGACGTGGCGGCAAGTGTTGGGGCCGCTTCTGCTCGGGCTCTCCAAGCGACGAACTCGCAGGACTGCGAGTCACTCGGACTCCCGCTTTCTTCAGCCGCTCGACACACTCGCTTCCAAGTAGCCCAGCTTCATAACTCGACATCAATGAATCACCTTCTGCGTCTTCCGGCTTCATGTCTTCCACAGTGTCAGTCAAAGCTCGTACATCCAGAGGTGACAGCATTCGCGACGGCACACCCGAGGTGACTTCGCGCCATTCCAGGAGCTCCATCGTTAGCAGATGCTGAAGGTCTTCAGCTACTGCTCGGACTAAACTCCGGTCTACTTGAGACGCATGAGCTCGAAACCACTCCGGGATCAGGTTGCGAAACCTGAATCCGACGTCGAAGAACATCGTCTGGAGCACAGCAACGCACTCCCTCGGGGACAAGTCCTTCAGGTACACCTCGACCGAGGTGAAGTCGACGACAGCATTCGGAGCCAGTCTCACGAGACTCCATTCGGAAATCCACGCTTCTGACCGGCTGGCCATCGACATTCGGGTCGCGACGTACTCGGACGTCCTCACCACCGCCCCGTACCACGACTTGAAGTCTGGATTCGGGTGCGGCCAGGTATACTCGATCGTCGGGGACATCACGAATTCCAAAGTGACTTGTTCCCAGCGACGAACTTGGTCGGCCACGTACGTCTTCCCCTGGTCCACGCTGAAAGGCGCTTCGCATTCCACCGGATCTTCGTTCACAGTCAAGTCGATCTCCATTCGGGATCTACTTGGCGACTGGGCTTCGGGTGTACTTGTGAAGCTTGACTTCAACACTTGCAGGTCAAACGGTGGCGACGTCTCCGGTTTCAGGTGCGAGGTCTCTTGCGAGTCCTCAAGCACCACTTCTTCCTTGACCGTCGACAATGGGCCTTCCAACTTGATCGTGGGCGTCTCATCTGGAACCATCTTCTCTTCCGCGTCGTCGTCCACGCTGATCACATCTTCATCCGGCCGGGGCTTCACCAAAGCCTCCTCAGCCGGGCACTCAACCACGGCGGCGCCTCCCACAGACGCCTGAACGGGTGCATCCGAGACGGACACACCCACAACCTCCACACTCGAATCCGAGCTGGAGTCTCCGCCAGAGCCAACCGGCGCGCTCTCCTTCTGGCCATCTTCGGTGACTTCATCCAGGGAAACATGGTGCGCCCCCTGAATGGTGTCCTCCGAATCCGGTTGTTCTTGAGCGTCCATCGGCTCCGCTGCCTTCTTCTCCTCGCGAGCTGCTCGACGCTTCGCGGCGTTCCGAACGCGAGCTTCCTTCTCGACAATGTCGAGAGGCTTCTGCGCTTCGGGTTGCATCCCACGAGTTCGACGCGACTGTCTTGGCGCTCCTCCGCGCCCTCGACCGCGTCCACCTTCTTCGCGTGTGCTCTCAACTTCACTCATAACCCCAAGATTAGTAAGGTTAGTAGCTCTCAGCACCCTCTAGATCTAACTAAATACAAAATGTCGGTGAAATCCACGGCAACCAAATCCGGGCACACGCACCAGTTGTGGCGAAGTGGGTGAACACTTTACCGCCCAAAGTATAGCGCGCCCGAAGAGTGGGGGTTGGTCCTTAGAGAAGAACCGACTTTTCGGGTAGTACAGGTCCTGGATCAAGTACTAGACTCGATCCAGGTTGGCGTGTGACCTTGTGCAATCCCTATAGGTGTCGATTAATTCGGCGGACCGGGTTTCACCGGGTATTTTGTATTCCTAAGATAGACACACAGAAAATGTAAGAACTTCCAGGTTGTACGTATCCTGGGGGTCCTGAATGTGGGTTGAGAGATCACGAGTAACGACCTTCTTCCCAAAAGATAACCTAAAATAATACAGAGTTTGAATATACAATATGCAGCCTGTCAGTTAGTTAGCACGCCCGAATACAGGTAAATTTCGGGATGCCCTACGCGCACCACCCTCGAAATGCTCGAGGGAAACAATAGAATGTCTTTCCTAAACACACAGTAATCAACAGTCAAATCCTAGGGGTGATCACTACCAAACCTCCTAAGATCGCAGGGAAATGAATATGAAATGCAAGGGGCACCCGGAGTGTCCACTAGCAACTTAGCAAATAAAATAACTGGATCACTCCGAGTGTTCAAGCCCACTGGTCCCCAAGTTAATTCGACTTGAACGTGTTGAGAGTTATTACGCGGTTAGCGCAGCCTTGGTCGTCCTCACTCTGGGGCCCTCCTAATTTGAGCGGTCCTCCAGGTAGTCCTTCCTTGACGAGATGTATATGGTAACACGACGACCTCCCTTGGTCGCCTGTGTTCCGAGGGACGCTTGTACTTCACAACGCTGATCGAACTCGAAGACACTTGTGCTTCACGATACAAATCAAACTCTGTTTAAAATTATCTTCTACCTCTTTGGCATTCTAAATTCTTCTTCTGTTTTTGGTAGTCTTGGTACTTCTTTGGCGGTCTTCCTTTACTTCGTGAGGTCACACTCGGGTAGACTTGGTCTCACTATACTTGAAATGTCACGTCGAACTTGGGTCTGCATACACTCATCAGCGATGTCTCGGCTCTTCTGAGATCGGCAGCACGGGTCTTGTTCTTGCACGGTGTAATCATCTGATTGCGATACTCTTGGGTCGTACTGTCTTGACTCTGCTTGAATGTCAGTAAACTGACTTCCGGACTGAACTTATCATTGACATCTTGATCTTCGATCTTGTTCTTCGACAATCACTTGGTCATTCAGGATGTATTGTCATTCGGGATGTACATTCCGGTTGTACGGCATAACTTCGGATGGAGTCTTCGTATCCGGTAGGCGATCGAACTTTCAGGATGAGGGAGACTGTCTTGGGGTTTACATGTGTAGGTAGGGTCGTAATTGTGGAAACCTTGGAGTTTCAGGGTGTTTCGGGTGATGTTCGGCTCCGTCAAGGTAGGCTGCTCCTCGGGATACATTCTCCGAGGGCACTTACTTCCTTCTCTTGGATACCTGCCGTCAAGGAGTCGGCGGTCGGACTGAGCGTCGTAATTGCATCCTGAATGTGGTACCCATTCAGGGCGTACGCTTCCAACCTGTGAGCCTCTCCGTAACCGAACATCTGCATCCCCAAAGTCCAAACCATCAATTCGCCCAGGAGTCCCACTCAATACCCATCTCGAAAACCATCATCTTAGTCCGAATCAGTGTGCGGGTTGTCCCGGCTGGGCAGCTGCGGGTGTGCCTAGAAAATTCAGAGGCACATCGTCACATTAGTCCAGCCCGTAGCAATCCTTTCAGGAGCTCATACAGCTTCCCGAGAAATCGCAACGGCGTCCTCCGAGCCCTCTGTTTGATAGGCGCGTGCCCTTGCACGTCAATATCGCACACCACACCGTATGCCGGTGGTGGTAGCGCATTACCACTTGAGATCATGATCTTCTCGTGACGCTTCAACACATCAACAAGCTTCTGCTGTTGATCCGCATCCAGGTCCTTGTTCTGAACGTTCGGACCGGTGTAATCTAAAGCAGTAACCATGGTCTCGGTCAGGTCAGGCAGGAATGCCAATTCTTGTGCGTAGTCGGTGAGCTCGATGTCGTTCGCCAAGTGCTCGGACACGTCACTCTCTTCAGCGTCTCGCCCCGACACGACCCCTGCTGCAATCTCGTGCATTGCGGACACGTAGGCTGCGTTCAATATGCACTCTGGATCTTCAGTAGGACACGGGGTATGCGTGGCTCGGTCGTCTGGCTCGTCCAGAATCTGGACCGAGATGCCGATATTCTCGGATGTCACCCCAGTTGAAGACTCGGTGCACGCGGCATCGTCTGTAGTGTGAGTCGAGGAGTGTCTCTGAGCTTGTTCGAACACTCGGTCGTCATTCCCTGACTCTAGCGTGTGCTCCAACTCCTCGGCGCAGTAGACTTGAACCTCTTCGCTTGGGTCCGAACCCTCGGCGCCTCTAGTGAGAATATTCTGAGGTGTCGGATACTCTGTGCGCTCGACCGCAGGCGGCTGATCGGCTAGCCAACGTTCGTAGAGCACGCGTTCTCGTTCAAACAGCGTCTCGTCACGGCTCTCCGCGTAGGCAAGGATCTGCCACTCCTTATACTTGTTAGACCGTAGGCGTACGTACCCAGGCTCACGCGGAAGTTCGCCTATTGGTACCCATAACACAACCGACTCATGTTTCGAGCAATTAGCGACGCTCGGTGTCACATTCGTCAGCCGGATCCACGTCGGGTGCCCCCGTCTAAACTTCGTTACCGTCGGGACGAGTCTCTCCGTCCGTCGGATCCAAACTTCGTGAGTGTCTCGAGAGGGTCGTTTACACCTAAGCCGGAACTCTCGCCACTCATGACCGGGGATATACAAATCCTCGGTCGGTCCACCAACTACCTGAGTGCCATAGGGTTCGTCATCCGCCGCGCTCAGCGACTTAATCAGTGGCACCATCACTTCATCTGGCAGTCTAGCTGTCCCGTGGAACAGGTCTAGCCGGACACCTGCCGGAATCATGAAATCCGTTCCGAGGACCACATCGACTCCAGCACTGTGGTTCATGACCCACATCTCAAACTCGTACACTCGCTCCCACCCCAGGGTGATCTTCACGAGCGCTAGTCGACGAGTCTCTAGCACTCCAGGGTTAATTCCCCGCACTTCCAAGCTTCGCCCGTGGTCTGGGACTTCACGCAACCGCAACCTCTTGGCGTAGTTCGCCGAGATCACGCTGACGTTGGCTCCAGTGTCCAACAGAATCCTCGTTCGCACATCATTTACTGCTCCCTTGACCAAAGCTCTCATTCTCTTCCTCTTGTCGTACCGTTGGGACGACCACCACCCCAATCTCGCGCCCGGGAGCAACTTCGTCCTCGGGACGAGACTTCGGGGCGATCGTTCAACTCGGGACATACTAGCAATCGAACCCTCGGTCTTGCGGCCACTAGGTTCGCCAATGCTCCCCTCCTTCACTCCACACTCACTGAGGTATACACCTCTCTCCTTTTCATTTTCCATCGTTGTCACACTCGTAATCTCTCGGTCTTCGGGCCAATTTACCTCACCCGCGAACGCGAACATATAGTCGGCGTCTATTGCAGGTTCGGTTAACTGTGGCAGCCCGATTAGGACCAACCCAGTTTCAGTTGGCGGGCTGCCTAGTTTAAATGATTCCCGTACACTAAGCTTTGCAGCTCAAGCGTGAGATCTTTCTTGTCGACCTTCGATCGTAGGAGGTTGGTGAGCTCATTTAGGGCGTCACACTTTCCAGCGTCGTGCACTTGTTTGCACAACTTGCATCGCCTGTAGCAGTAATGCACAGAGTGCGACATACTGCCACAGGCTGCACAAGGACCGTACTGGCGCTGTCGGTTGTCTCGTCCGTAGCCTCGGTCTTTGTTGAAGTGACCATTACCGCTCCTGGGGTGTCGGTGGTCGGACCGGGCAAAAGTACCCTCTGCAGCGGCCCGACGTTCACTGTCGTTGGCGGCTGCAACATGACCGTATTCACCGTCGGGACTAGAATCGCTGTCGGAGCTCTCACTGGAACATCGGCTGCCGTCCCGGCGCCGTTCGTCGTCGCTAGATGTCTCGGTGCTGTCATAACCATGATGGCGCGTCTCTGGGCGGTTTGATCGGGACCTAGTAGCGTCGTTCACATTTAATGCAGCGACGAGGTCAGTTAGCGCGTTCGCTACCGTGACTCTCGGGCGTGAATCGTCGCGACGGCGTTCTCGGTCATGTCGATCACGGCGATAACTATCTCGCGAACCCTCGGTGCGCCTACCATCATGTCGGCGGCTGTCTTCTTGGTTCTTCGGACGGCGTCCTGACGACTCTCGGGATGTTTTACGTTCCCGACGACGGAGGATGTCGTTGACCATATCTTCGAGGTCATGAATGTCCTTAACTCGGACGTGACACAGATGCTCCTCCAGACCACGGTCATCACACGTATCCAGAAAGTGTTCCACATGGTCCTTAGCGTCGCGTCCACCGTTCTCGAACTGCACTCCGGCATTGCGGGCATAGCCGTTAAGCCTGTTGAGGTAATCACACACGTGCTATTTGTCCTCTCGTTTCGCTGAATAATACCGAGCCTTCGCAGACTGAGTAAGCCGTGAGCAGTAGTACTTGATAAATGCGTCGCTCAACAACTTCCACGTACGACGAGTCTTGCGTGGAAGTTGTCGGTACCAATGTAGAGCTCCATCTTGGAGACTGAGTTCGAACGCCATGCACCACTCGTTTGGTGACGTATGCGTTCCCTTCATCTCATAGATAAAGGTTCGGAGCCATTGCATGGACTTCTCGCTCTTGTTCCGGAGTCCAAAATAGGGCTTGATATTGCCGAGTGGAAGGTGGGTTGCGAGTTCAAGCCTCGGTGTGGAGCTTTTAGTCTCCGCTTTGCTCAGCTCGCGAATCTGGCACGCCCACTCCTCGGTGAGGTCTCCATCGAGATAATCGAAGTCACCTGAGTCACTATCGCTGTCCGACGAGTCTTCTGGACTATCGTAGTTCCTGGCGGGACGTCGGCCAGTCTCTTGACGAGTGTTCGGAGTGGGGCGTAGACTTTCTGTCTCCTCGGCTAGCCGCTCAGATCGACTTGCAGACCTCGGCGTCACCATGTGCGAATCTTGCATGTACGGTGAAGCCTCGGCCGTAGCCGTAAAGACGCCAGCATCGGAACCCTCGTTGGCACGCTTCTTGGGAGTTTGAGGAAGCGGGACCTTTGATGGGTCCGCTGCTTCCGGTGCGCGTCGAGCTATAGGTTGACGGCCTGCCCCAATCTCGGACACCCCGAAAGACGTCCGCAACTTCTTCTTCCACTTTCGCAACGCTGTGCCGGCATCAGTCGGCGTCCAATCCTTGAGTGCGGCGTCAGATGGAAACCTCTGAGGCTCGCACCCCATAGCACGGAGGAGTAGCACAGTATCCTGCGCCACTTGTCGAGTGCTCGTTGAGTCAATGGGTACAGCTAACTCGCCTCCGAGGTCCATCCAGACAGCCTGGCGGACCAGCTTCGGGCCAAACAGTTGCATCCAATTGCTCCTAGTCTTCATGAGTTCCAGGCAGCGACCTAGAACCTTGTTGGCAGCCGACGTATCACCATTGATTGGTGGCCGGTTGCCTGTCGACCGAGAAGTTGTCTTCCCGGTCATCGCCGACGGCTTCAAGCCGTCGGACCCATCATCACTGTCCTCGGTGGCTGGTTCAGGACCAGCTACGTCATCCAGCTCTTCGGCGAGGTTATGCGCAAGCAACCTCACCCCTCCGCTACGGCCTACAGATACCACAGCGGCTTCCGAAAGGCCGGGCATTGCTGCCTTCTCTTCCAGGTACTCTTCATCATCATCTTCCTTGGCGTCGGAGTAGCCAACCGACTCGTCGAAACTTCCTGAACGTTCGGCAATCGTCACCAAACGAGATGTCGGTGGTGTCGACAATGAACTTCCAGGGTGCACCGTAGGTTCGGTGCGTGTTCCACTTGACTACATCGGTGTTGCTGGTACCGCTGACTTGCCTCCTTTCGCCATTTTCGCTCTTCTTCTCTCTTTCCAATGCTCGTTAGGGTAGAACCTAACACAACCACAACACACAGAAGGTCACACCAATCCCGGGTCGCGGCACCAGTTGTCGTGTAGGACACGATAGAATTCTCACTTGTCGGGTGAGTTTCCACCAACAACACACGCTTCCCGTGAAGGTCAGCGATTTGTTGGATCAAACCTGAAGACCAGGAACGATCCCTTACACCGGGTCGGTTGTAAGCGCTTCTGTATACCGAGGTTGTTTTAGGTAACCCTTACCTACACCTCTAGCCACGAGCTTAGATTAGGGTGTTATATTGCGCTTTCGCGCGTAACCCTGCAGTCCCTCAGAGGAAAGGGTACCGGCGTGTTAGGCCTTATACAGGGGTGTCGAGATATAACCTCGACGGGGAGCAAAATATACACTAGGACCTTAATAGACCCTAAGTGTACACGTAACGACACTTCACTGTCGCCTCCGATCTCTCGGCCACACCAACTCTTGGCCTGACCAGGATAAACTCTCGGTTCAATGTACCTTGAGTCTACCAACAGGCATCCCACACAACTGAGCGTGTCCTGGCACTTAAATAAGCTAGCTACACTTACCTAAGTCGGACTTGACTCTTGTTAGCTGGGGGGAAGACTGCGTTTTATAAACTGCTTAATGTGAGGCTCAGAGAGCCTCTGTATGTCATCCTATGTTTTGTCCTATGCCTATATACAAATATCAAGTGTAGACAAATCTCCGTAGGGGCCTCCGAGGTTTCAGAATAAGTACGACCGAGGGGTCGACAACTCACCCTTAAGTACGGATTTGGGACTGTACAGACGTGGGACAAGGGATCTGAGATGGGTACAGAACCCTATCTCGGCCTAGTCCAGGAAGCCTCGGCCAGGTTATATTAGGCCAACCGAGGCTCTCGGATGTCACTATTCCTTCTCTGTCACTCTGTCGCGGGATGTATAATCCTCCAATGGGGTGAACCCTCGCTTTTCACCGAAAGGTTCTGTGGCGGTTGCCTTAGCAACTGGGTAGCTACCTCACGGTTAGATCCCAACACCACACCCACGTACAGGGCTGCAGACCCCCGTGGCTGAGATGAAGCCAGCCCAACCTAAGCCGTTGAGGCTTAAGGTTAATCCTTATGAGGGAAAGGAGGGAGAGAACCTCCACTTCTGGGTCCGAGAGGTCGAGCTCGCGATGGACGCGGCTCCAATCTCGACCGAGCGACTTCGGGTCGCTTTTGCCCTGTCCAACCTGGGAGGTCGGGCGAAGACCTGGGCGTACACGCGCGAAGCAACAACGCCGGGTTGCTTGACAACCTATGCTCAGCTGTGTCAACAGCTTAGAGCCGTCTTCCTCCTGGCGAACTATGAGTATCGCCAGCGCTCGCGCTTCCTTGCCTGTAAACAAGGGAAGCGTGAGCTACATGAGTACATCCAAGAGATGCGAGTACTCGCTGCATCTCTGGTAGGGAACCCCCTACCTGAACACATCAAAGTGATAGTGTTCATGGATGGCCTGAAGGTGGGCCCATCCCACACACAGTTGTTCCGCGTGCATGCGAACACTATGGAGGAGGCGATCCAGATTGCCCTCCAAGAGGAGTACAGCCACCGGCAGGCTCGTACTCCTACGTCGGTGTGGCAAGGCCACAATGCGTCGTCAGGCGCAGTGCAAGGAGCTCCAGCAGCTGGAGCTAGCACCGGGCCGGTACCCATGGAACTGAGTAAGGCCGTACAGAGCTCCATCCGTTGCTACGGATGTGGGAAGCTCGGGCACATGCAACGTGCCTGCCCTGTGGGAGGGCAAAGGAAGTTCCCTTCCAAACCTAGGGGCTCGAGGGGCCCGTGGCAGAAGCCGCGACCCAAGGACCAGGGGAACTGGGGTCACCAGTAGGGGCGGGGCGCCCTACTGGGGAAGATCTAAGTCCCCATGGTAGGAGTGCGGACGGCGCACGCCATGGAGGCTTAGCCCCTGAGAGCCTGGGTGCTCTCGAGACGAGAAAGAGCAGCGGCGGACTGCTCGTGGTACACGCGAGTGTACGGGGATATGGAGATCTCTTTAGAGTCCTGATTGACTCTGGGGCGTCGACGAACTTTGCTCGACGCCAGACGGTCGCGCGGAATGGCGACATGTATGCCGATGCTTTGCGAGAAAGCAAAGGCAGGGGCCAGGTCTCGGTGAGACTGGCCGATGGTACGATGGTTAACGTACCTGGGGTCCGTATGGACCTGGCTGTAAAGTTTGAAGACTTTGACAGCACGGAGTCGTTCCTTGTCCTAGACATGGACAAGTACGACTTGATCCTGGGCATGTCGTGGCTCGAAAAGCACGAGCCCTGATTCGATTGGCGCGGCAAAGCCATTGGGTCTAGCCGGCCTGCAGTCTCCGACAGAGCTTTGGTGAGTAATGTTCCCACCTCTGTCCGGGACTGGGGCGCCAGAGATGGTCGCCAAGGCGCTTATGCGCCCGAAGAAGTACTGGGAGTCACCGACTCCAGTGAAGATGTTGCGATGAGCCTCGCAACCGGTCATGAGACCAAGGCTCATTGCCAAGCGTGTGGGATTGTCACGACGGCAAGTCCCAACGCTGAGAGTTGTCGCGCCGTATTGGCTTCGACTGTGGCAGTGCCGGACGGCACTGACCAGGCGGGTAACTTAGGTCCGCAAGCAGCAGGGGCTGCTGAGGAGAGCGCTGATGGCGCCTCCTGTGTGGGTAACATAGGTCCACACGAGGTCGAAGAGACCGAGAAGATCGAGAGCGCAGTATGCGTCTCTAGCGTGGGTAACGTAGTTCCACGCGGGGTCAAGAAGACCAGTACGAGTGCGGAGGTGTCGTTGAGCACCTTCCGTGTGGATAACCAAGTACCACACTCGGATTCTGAGACTCCACCGGCACGGCCGGTCGAAGAGCAATGCAATGTCTTCGACGGCGTGTCCGGTCGTCAAGTGAGGGCAGGTGCCGTCCATCTGGAGGCACTGCCAGAGGTGCCAGCATTGCTGAACCTCTAGGAATTGTCCATGAAGGACTTCCTGGCCGAGTTGAAGGCCGGAGAGATTGCGGAGATGGTGCTCCTGAAGCCGTAGACCTCTCCTGAAGATTTGAACTCTTCCTCCGTAATGGACGAGGACGTCCTGGAGGGGTTCACGAAGCAGCGCGCAACGCGCTTGGGTTCTGAGATTCTCAAGAACCCGGAGGATCCAGTGTATTCTCTTGTGAAAGAGTACTCGGATGTGGTGTCGAAGCACCCACTGTCCCAACTCCCGCCGGATCGGGGAGTTCGGCACGAGATTGACCTCGTGCCTGGCACAAAGTATTGTATCGCGAGGCAGTCGCCTCTACCTCGCGAGCAGTGCGAGGTCATAGATGCCTTCTTCACCGAAAAGGCGAAGTCGGGCATGGTGCGGGAGTCAAAGTCCCCGCACTCGACGCCGACCTTCTGCGTTCGTAAACCGAACGGGAGGTGTCGCCTGATTCACGCTTACAACAAGCTGAATAATGCGGCGGTACCGGCACAGACGCCGATCCCTCGCAAGGATGTGTTGCTGAACAACATGTCGGGCTGTACGCTGTACAGTGCCCTGGATCTGGTAGACGGATACTACCAGATCCTGATGCGGGAGAGTGACATTCCTCTCACCGCAGTGAGCACCCCGAGTGGGATGCTCTGGGAGTGGCTAGTGATGCCACAGGGGCTATCGAATGCCCCAGCGACGTTCAATCGCTTGGTCACACAATTGTTTAGACCATTGCGTACGTTCGCTCAGACGTACTTCGACGATATATTCGTCCATAGCCGTGCCGAAGGTGACCAGACGGCTATGGAGGTGCATTTGAAGCACCTCCGTCGAGTGTTTGAGGTCATGAGAGCTAACAAGCTCTATGCCAACATCGACAAGTGCGTCTTTGCAGCTGAGGAGATAAAAGTCCTCGGCTGCTTTGTCAGCAGTGTCGGCGTACGCACCGATCCAGGGAAGGTCTAAGCCATAGCGGCTTGGCCAACCCCGAGGTCGCAGAAAGACCTTAGCGACTAAGTGGGCAAACTCAATACGAAGATCTCGCTGGTCCAAGACATAGGACAGCAGGCGATCTTCTCGGAGTTCTTTTAACTCCTGAACTGTAAAGTTCTTCAGAGAAACCCATCTCCAGAACAGGTCTTCTGCCTGGGTCTGGGTAGTGGTGTTCTCGGGCTGTACCCAAGGGTACCCCCACACGGGGAAGAGCCCACCACGGTCTTCCGGTTTCTTACGAAGACTTGTAAATTCCTTAAGAAGAATTCGGTGTGGTGCAAGCAGTACACACCTAGCGGCCTTGATGTCGTTGACAAAGAGTGGTTCATCTTGAACGATGGCACACCCATAGGCGCCACGTGAAGTGCACCCGATGGTTGAGACTACGAGGGGAACTGAGGTGCTCCAAGAACATGGGAGACGCAGACCCCGCATCCGCTGGATAGTATCCGCAAGGATACACCGGCGTGGGAGGCGCAGAAGCGCCTTGCAGTTGAGCAGCTTGATAGCGCTTCTGCCGCTCGTCACGATCGTTGGAGATCCCTTGGGGCTTGGTGACAGCCCCCTCCTCTTCGGCCTCATCCGAAGAAAAGTCGAATAGACTATGGTAGTCTTTGGAGAAACCAGACTCGCGAGAAGAAGAGTCAGGGGCTGTGCGCTTCTTAGCAGCAGCAGTACCCTCGACAGCCCGCTTTTGAGAAGCTCGTCATTCGATCCAATCGCACCACGTCAGATCCAATCACATCCTATCGGATCTTTCCCGGATATTCCGCTGCCAAATCTTTCAAATTCACTTTACCACACAAGCATCTCCGGTCTGGTATAGTGCCATGAAAGAGCGGCTCGAAGCTTCTCTGAGGGCCATTGGCTCGAATTTGTTGTGGCAAAAAGGTTTATGTATGCGGCAATAACTCCCGGAAGCTCTACGAAGCGCTGTTGAAGGGGGTTGGGATATCCCTCTTTCTTGCAGAACTCAGCAAAGCGGCGCAAATTTCCAGTGTAGTCGACCCTTGTGCGAGCTTCGAGGCGCTGGTCGGTAAATTTGGCGGCAGCGAGAGCTTCAGTGTACAAACGACTAGTAGTAGGAAGGTCCATTACTGGAAACAGTGCTGTGTGTCCTAGCGAGATGAATTCGAAATGAGGTCGCAGGTTGTTTGCTCAAATATATTGTACATCACGTTATCGCCCTTAATTGTACTGTCAATTACCCTCTTGTGGATTGCGATGATGACTTATGGTTTTCAAGGTATATTGATAGTACCAACACTATTGAGTATTGATGGTCACTTTTGCAAATAATTTTAATAAATCGTTTTTTACAGGTACCCTAATCAGTTTGAGCAGGCTTTCGTTCTGACAGGGTATTGGAGCAACATAGTCGCAACATTACTTGGAGCAACACTACTTTCATCCAGCGACATTGAGGCAAAACTGTTTGGCTCGAGAGCGATGCCCCCCACAGCGTCCAAGTCTTCACTTGTGACTCGACCTCGAGCGGATCACGCGTCGCGCGCGGCCCCGGGGCGTCCGTTCCGCGTTGGAAGCGACGGGTTGCCATTACTCCCGTGCCACGATGCGCCCGTGCACGTCGCCTACGCCTCTAATGCTCCATCTACCTCCATCGCCCAGTTCGGCCACGTCGACAGCAGAGAAGACGTGCGCACGCAGCTCCAAGCGTTCTACAGTCGCACACAACAGATCAATCAGGTGAGCGAGATGACGCTGAGGATTGACACGGAGCTGGAGCTTCTACGTCGCAGCTGCTTTTCCCAGCGCAATGCGCAATGGGGGAACGTCACACCAGACCAATTCGAGTTTAAACCTGTTCTAGACGACGTGTGGACGCCCGAGCCTGCAAATGCCAAGCTTTCATTGCGTAAAATGAAGATGGAGGGACTGGTCGATGGCAATGGTAGAGAATTCTACCCTCCAGACAAGAAACTCGACGACGATAGTGTGGAATTCGTACGAGATCGACCATGGCCTCCTCGAGAATTCGCGTTGAAACCAGTGATGAAGTCATCGAGAGGACGAGGAGGCAAACGTAAAGCTGCGCCAATGGCGGCGGTGCTGGATCCAGTGCCGTTGTTGGCGAGGACTTGTAAGGAATGCAAAACACAATCGACGCCATTGTGGCGCACCCAGACGAGGACCGTGAAGGTGAAGAAACAGGTGAATGTTGCAGCGAGCTTGGCGAATGCGTTTGTAGCGCAGAATTTAGCGAAGATTGAACCGCAGATGGTGGTGATGGAGGAGAAGCGTGAGGTGGACCTGTGTTTGCAGTGTTATCTCAAGCTGGAGAGAGCGGATCTGTTTGATAAGAAACGTGTGGAGAAGAAGAGAGCGGAAAGACGCAAGAAGGATCAGGCAGCTGCAGCGGCATTGTTGGAAAAGAAGAGGCTAAAGCACCAGATTCATCTTTTGAAGAAGCAGCAGAAAGAACACAAGAAACAAGAGAAATTGGTTACTGATGAACTGATAGAGGAACAAGTGGAAGATGTTGCACCGCCTGCTGCAGTGATTCTCAAGTTTACGAGGCAAGAGATTGAAGCTGCTACTAAGGAGCGGAAGAAGGACCGCAAACACAGTCGGAAGGATAAAAAGAAGAAGAAGAAACATCGTCGCAAGCGAGAAATGGCGGAAGACTCGGAAAGTGACGACCAAACCCCTATTCCGTCACCTGCGCAGATGAATGGATATGTGTACGCTGATCGGGCCCCAGAACCGTATGCTACACCACAAACTTCAGCGTTTGATGTCGAGCAATGCTCAACCCAACATGTTGAAGCGATGGTAGAACCAGAAGCATTAGAGAGCGCTCTCAACGAAGTGGTATCGACACCTGCCAGGTCTTCATCTCGGAAGCGAAAAAGCGTTCAATATACTGAACCTATCGTCATGGTAGAATCACCTTCATCCGCTTCGAAGAAGCGCAAGACGTCTTCGTCTCGATCGAAGCGATCGGCACTAAGTCCGACGACACCTGCTCCTGTTGTGGTTGCAGCACCTTTGGTGAAAAAGCGTGCTCGTACGAAGAAAGAGTTGGCACGCGAGCGTGAGTTGCGTTCTTTGGGCCAGTATTGTCCTGTTTGCAATGAAGTCTACGAGGATGACGACCAAAACACGTTTGTGTGCTGCGACTCATGTGAGCTTTGGGTTCACGGTGCTTGCGACCCGAGTCTTACTCCGTACGTCATATTTTGTCTGATTCTGTTGTCAGTAACTAATATTTTCTTGTCATTGACAATTGTGCAGAGAGACTATTGCAGCTATGGCCAACACGGAAGACAAGTACATTTGCCCGTTGTGTGCAGGACGGTAAAGTAGGATAACCACCCTACTATTATAGAAAATGCCTCGCTGCTCGTTGTTGCACGAATGTAGTGAAATTGCCATTGTCGTGTACCCCTGTTACAGTAGGTTACGCATCGAGTATAACCCTATCATTGACCACACACCAGCTCCATCATGTTCGCTCGCGGTATCCGTCGCTTCTCCACGGCGCAGCGCAAGGGTACGTCGCAGCATAACCCCATTGGCATCACATTGTAACCTCTGTGTATTCTGTAGAGTACCCAACGTCCTTCATCTCGCACCTGCGCACGCAGAAGCTCAATGTGTTCAACATTGGTGTGGCGTTCTGACGCTGTCGCTGTCGTCGCAGATGGTGTCATACAAGCAGCGTTACGAGGCGGTGCTGGGGGACAAGGAGCAGCTGAGTGAAAAGGTGGAGGCGCTGGAAAAGCTCGTGCTGGATTTGGGCGGCAAACTGCCGGACGAGGAAGCGCTGGCTAAGGCCAAGGAAGCTGCAAAGGAGGCCGAGGCCAAGGCACTGCGTGACCGGGAGGAGGAGGCCAAAGCCCTCGCGGCTCTCACGACGGACGACAACAAGAGCAAGAAGAGCAAGCTTATTTAGGCCGCACTTGGTCATAGAGTGATAATCGAGTGCAATAGCAACTGCGTTACTGGCCTCGTTGTTACTTCTTGATAGTCGACTGTAACGAGCGTCTGGATGAGATGCTGTCCATGCGATTCATCTCATTCACCGCTGTCAATACCTCGTTAATGTTGGTTTCCAGTACCATACCACCCATGACGATCTCGTCCAGTGCGTAATGAACCTTGTCACTGTGGAAAATCAGATCCAGCTCGCACACGTTTTCAAAGATCTTGTCCAGTGTCTCCACAAACACTGCAATGAACTCAGTGAGCACAATGCCACCAACAGCCATGGAAAGACTAGTACAAACCTTGAATCAGGTCCAAGATACCGAGGTCGCTCTCCTGTTTGTCCACTGCAAAGACGAAATAGAGCGTCGCGTAGTGGCGGTAGATGAGCTTCACACCGTCTCCCCAATACCGCACCCTGCAGTCCAATAAGTATCAATACAGTTAATACAGCCACAATAGGTAGATCGATATGCTACTGCTGCTCGAGTGCAGTACGTACGTGCCCTCGAGGAAGTTGCAGAGCGTGTCTGGACGCTTGGACACTTGTGTGTAGATGTCTCGAATCACCGCCTGCTGCTCGGCATCAGGCTACGAAATCGATACAGCATTAGACACTATAGATGTCTTTAAGACTCCTGTACATCCAACAGCAGACGCACCACGTGCTCGTAGAACTTGACGATGCGCGGCTTGCCGTGGTTGTTCACGATCAGGATCCCCTTGATCATCTTATCAATGGAAACTGTGTACAGAAAGTGTGGCACAACAGATACGCTACTTCAGAGCGTCTTTCGATTGGTCGAAAAGCATCAAGAAAGTTCAAAAATAGATCAAAACCATTTCAACCATGGCAGGAGCTACTCCAAGTGAAGGTGGACGTCGCTCGCATCGCTCCGATGCTGCCGAATTGCGAGGTCGACGCAGAGCTCCAGCTGAACGACAAGCTGCTGGAAGCTCGGAGGACATGGAGCGCGAAGAAGAAGAGGAGGAAGACTCGGACGAGGAAGAAGAGACGCAGATTCCCATTGAAGACCAAATGACACTGGAACTGCCAGCCACCGAGCGAGATACGAGCCCTCCGCCTGTGCAGAGACGATCTCCACCCACGTCACCGCCGTTGCCAATGGCTGAAGCATTGGCAGGTTCGCCCACGGGCCCAGTTGCGGGTCCACCAGCTGCCAGTTTGTCGCCATTTGCTGATGTGGAGTCGACGACGCCACAGTCTAATGAAGACGAAGATTCGAGGTCGGAAACGTCGTCAGAAGTGAGTTTGGGCTCTGGTCGAACTTCCAGACGTCGAGGAACCAGGAAACGCGTAACGACGCCGTGTTCAGACCACCGGAATCTGTCGGAGAGACTCAAGAAGGCCGTGGTGAGCGATGGAGAAGAGAACTTTGGCGAGGCGATGATTGGAGCAGATGTCGTGTTGTGTGTGAGATATAATGAGAAGCGTCGAGAAGCTAATGGGAATGGAAATGCTGCGAGTAATGGTGCAAAGGGAGGCATTCGACGCTTCCATGCACACAGATTTATTCTGGCAGCAAGCTCGCCACCATTCCGAGCGATGTTGACAGGAAATATGAGAGAATCGTCGCGACGTGATGTGGAACTACATGATATCGAACCTATGATTGTGGAAAAGATGCTGCTTTTCATGTATACCGGTGATGTGGTGTTGGATTTGGAAAGTGTGCTGGGATTGCTGATCGCTGCGGAGATGTATGAATTGGTTGCACTGAGAGAAATGTGCAAGGGGTTCGTGCTCAAGTATGCGCATGAAGTTTTTTGCGACCCACAAATCGTTCAGCTGCCAGAGAAAATTTTGCTGGAACTGATTCCACAAGACGACCTCCAGATACGAGAGCTAGCGTTGATGGAGGCGCTCGTCATGTGGGGCGAGTCCCGCGTTGCCAATGCTGACAAACCATTGGGAGATTTATTGGCGGAATTAATGGAGTTTGTACGCTTTCCTACGATGAGTGTCAGCGATCTGTACGGCAAGGTGCGGCCGCTGGTAAATGATAATGTTATTCGCGAGCACCTTCTCACAGAAGCACTTTTCAATCATCTAAAGTGGGGGTCACAAACGGGAATTGCATCGAAACGTGCTAAGCCTCGTGCACTCACAGCTTCGCTGCGCAAGCGCAAACGCGTATCATTTACTCAGCATGTCACGTTCGAAACCACACCACAGGGTGACACATAAAGGAGTTTCGCTCTGATAGTCAGACTGCCAAAGAACTAAAGAACTAGGAGAAGGAACAATTCGGCAAAAGAGCAAAGCTGGTGTTATTTCATAAGCCGTCAACGTAGATGTGACGTTCGTTTACGTTCACCTACTGCTTTTATCGTGTGTCGTTTGCTACGCTCACACCGTCGTAACTGCTCACATTACGCATGCCTAACTTGGTCACACCTCATCTTCGGCAGATTTATTGAATTCCCTGAGGTTTCTCTGACCAACTTTTTTCGCTAAATCCCCACGTCATCATTTTCTTGATCACTTGGGTCTCTTGTTCTTGAGGGGCTAAATATCGTCGTATGAAGTGTCATCGAGAGTTGTGAGAAGGTTGCTGCGATTATTGCAGTTGTCCTTTCAAAATCTGAAGCTTTGACCATTTAGTCGTATTCGTTCATGCTCACGCTGGCCTCAGTGGAGTATTCGCCTTGTAACACGTCCAGAAAAGAACTCGAAATCTGACACATGAGCCATCCAAAGTTATTAAGAGCATTCGGAACGGTGAAGCACTTGTCAGTACTGGCAACATACATTGAACGCCCTTGCAGTTGTAAAAAATCGGTCGAGATCCCTGTCAGACTGAAGCAAACGCAAACAAATTTGTTATCGCACACTCCTACGTAGTAGAACACATAGTCAATTATTACCTTGTGCCGATGGAACCACGTAACTTTCGAAAAGTAGGCGAAGATTTCTTCTGAGCTTGATCTACTCAGCAGTGGACCCTAGACGAGCCACGTTACTCTGCTCAGTAAAGGAAAAGTGACAGGTTGTGCGATGTCCAACATGTCTTACCTCAACTGTGCTGAAGATAGCCAGACACGTCTGGAAAAACACTTTCCAACCAAACTCAAAGAACAAATCCAGGAAGGCAATGACATAACGGTGAGGCAACAAACGGCACTCTGTGAATAACGTCAGGATCCAACTGCAGCAGACGGAATGTTAGTTTTTATGACAAGTACTGCCCAGCATAAAGCTCGCAACTCACCAAGACGCGTAGGTTGATGGGTGGATATCTTGATCAGACAGATGAGCATGGAGACGTGGTAGATGCAACCTTAGCGCTTCATCAAGCTGGAAGTAGCGGAGGTTCATATCCTTCATATCGGGACGATAGACGTCATCCAGTCTATACTTTTCCGAGAGAGCTAGGAACAGGCGAAACGCGATTTCGCTATTCATCTTGGACTCTTGCACGAGTACGGCCGCCACAGAAGTCATTCCCTTCTCCCAAAAACCATTAGGTAAATAAATAAGGAAAATAGTAGCAGAAATATCTCTACCTGGCAATATCCAATCTGCGGTTTGAGCATCAAGAACACGTTCAGCAATTGCTGTGTGTTGGATTTCCAGGCTACAAACTCAGACGACGAGTATTGTGCCTTGGTTCGGAAGTTTATCCGCCTGGAGTTGGTAATCCGTATCTGTAATTGCTGGAATGTGCGGTCGACATCCTACAAAGTGGCACCAACATCAGTGCACATATTCTCCCAATGCTACAGCTGCCCGCACCCTGTCCAGAGTTCGTTTTTGCTCCAAATGTGTTCCCTGCAGTCTGCGCAGCCTCGGTAGCTGATGCACGAGCCATTGATACTCGTCCCCTGTCAGATCCGTCGGTACCACGAGAGACTGACGCTTTCGAATCAGAAAAAGCCACTTTTCACCATGACAACCAAATGGCAGCATCTTGAAGCGCCAGAGAAATTGCCGGAATGAAAATGCTGGTTGAGCACCGCGCACGTGTGGTTGGCAACTCTTGCACAGCACGTGGGGTTCGTTCCCACAGGAGCAAAATGGACACACGAATTCATGGCAAAACTGTAGCCATTTGATCCCAATCACAACGTCATCATCAAAATAAGATTTTCTTCAAGCACATCAAGAAACGGTTACGGACACTGCAGGGTTTAGCGGGGCGGAAGCGGTGGCACGCCACTTGACAGCAATAGCAGAATAGAGAAGTCTCCACTGCGTCTGTATCTGGTGGTTCTACACCTGCTTTCGTGGCCGACACGTGCGGGATCGTCATGGCCATCTTGCAGGTATCTTATTCAATTGTGTCGATACAAAGCCCAAGGTATTTTAGTGCAGCTGACAGCCCACTAGATGAACCTATCAGAGGGCATGCAACTCTACTGATGCATATGGCTACATTGCAGTACTTGTTGAAGTTGTCTACTTCTCATCCACCTCGTCCTCCTCGCCTTCGAGCTCTGCAGCATCTTCGCCCTCGGCTTCGGCTTCGGCTTCGACGGCGCCATCTTCCGTGACCATACCCGTGTTCCACAGTTGACGACCTGCAACAGCAGAGATGATAAGTTAGACAATGTAATCAGAGCAATAGAATCACTTTGTCATCCGAGTGCACCTGTGAGTTTCGCCGTGCTTTCATCCTTGAGTGAAACTTTCTTTGTGCCTGTCATTTCTGCGTCGAATTTCGCCTTCCAGGCTGCGAACGTCTCGACAGTCACCGGTGTGTACCTGGCATCAAAGACAATTCACTCGTTAGTCACAACAAATCAACTCTGTTCGCGTTACGTGGTCCGCACCATGGAATTCACGCCTGCTCTCCTCAGCGTCTGCGTTGGCCTGTGTTCAAAGTTGGACACGTTATCATCTACAGACCAGAGTCCATCCGATTTCACTGTCCCACCTGCTCTAGTTTGTCCGCCTCAATTTTCTCCTCTTCTTTTTCTTCAACTCCATGCGGCGCAGCATCTCCTGATGCTCTGATCCATCCTGTTCAATGGTAGGAAGAGCAAATTTACAGGGTTCAAGTCAATATCAACGAATTTGTAATCATCACAGCATCAATTGCTACTAGATTGCAAACCGACAAATAACGTACATTCCCCTCGCGGTTGTTCTCCACTAAATATTCCCGTACTGCTTCCGACAGCGTGTACATCATAGCCATGCCCATGTTCTCCTCGATCTGCTGAGCCAGCAACTGCTTGATCTCTTTCACTTGACTGTCTGCTAGACCTTTCTTGACGATAATCTCAATCTATCCAGCAAAAAACATAGCAACCATACACATTATTCCATTTCTCTCTTCAATCGTAGCATTGTTGCAAGAACATCACCAACTTTTGGTTCTACGTCAGGGTACGTCTCCGGGATCGACGCCTTGAGGATCAGAGCCACTGCAGTCCAACAAAAGCAATCCCACGCCATGTAATTTTAATGAAATAAGCAACGTATCCAACCATAATCCCTTGCAAACAGCAGCATAACGCACCGAAGTTGTTCTCTCCGTCCTGGTTGGGCACCACGTGCACCTGGTAGGTCAGTGGATCCTCGGTCAGCTCTGTAACCACATCAATAATCGATGTCACTTCAATGCTAATTTGCTTGCAATCAAAACGCGATAATAATTCATCCACGCACTGCTAAAGTCGTCCATGTAGATGGCCTCGAGGGCTTCCACCTCCATGGCCTGCTCCTCCTTGTAATCTGCGTCAAAACCAGTGAAACCGCAGTGAGTTTAGCATCAGCTTCTCGTCGTCTATTCCATCCCATCTTCTGCACATAAAAATCAAGCTTCTAGATGCTACGTAGCTCCATAAATCTCCTGCAAGCACATTGCCATTCGTACCAGTCATCTTAAAGCGTTTACAATGCCAATGTGCCCCCCTTCCAGCCTCTGATTGGCCAAATATCCAATTTATCTCACATTGATTGGGCATAAATCGGTCTGTTGAAATTCGCGTCATGATGGACGAGGACTACAAGCTCGCCAAGGAGGCATTCGTTGCCGGTCTCCAGGGTACCAGCGCTCGCGAAGTTTTTCTCGTTTTGCCATTGCACCAGTGCGTAATTGTTTCCAGTTGCTACGGCGGTGGAATGGAGCTTAATTACTGCGAATTCGAGTCGGGGGGACACTAAAACATGGCGTTGTTACATCGTATCAGGGGAGTCTATGGCTTTACGCGGAGCTTATGCTGCTGCTAGAAGTCGTTGGGATTCGACAATTGGGTGCTGGCAACTTGGTGAGTATGGAGTGTTATTGTAGGTATTGCATAGGCTATTGCATTGAGGTAGTGGACTAAAATGGCAATGTTGTGACAGAATTTAGTAGCAACGATCTTGTTAGAGTTCGTCGTGACTGTAGTACCTTCAATGATCGGCTTCAGTTTCGCCGAGTATGCAGTGCCTCTGCTCGTGATGGTGTACGCACTTGCAGCGATGTTAAGCGCATTGTCGCGGTTCCATGCCAAAGAGTTTATTCGAAAGCACTGCAGAAAGGAAAAGATGAACCAACTACTCGAGAAAGAGTTACCGTTCCTGACGAATTTTCGAGCGC
>VOQZ01000219.1:0-43112 GCA_008079305.1 Phytophthora palmivora | reverse complement strand
GGTTGCTCTGAGGATTCTTGGATGTCACGGGACGTATCACCGGCAACCTCCGAGTTGTCGACCCCAGCATCTTTCCCCAAGTTGCCAGCGTTGTTGTCGTTGCCGTCGACGTTGGAGTCGCGGTCTTCGTGTGTGGGGACGTCATTGTCAGGTGGCAGGCCGCCGCTGTTACCCGCACCCGCCCCGGTGTCCTCCACTGAGGTGTCCGCAGGCGGGAGTTGTGCTGGGATTAGCGACGGGTTACTGGACGACGTAGACGCCATGATGCTTGTTCTCGAATGAGGAAGTTGCTGTGGGCGAAAAGTTCTTGACCTCGGATCTAACCGAGAGACTGATGGAAAGTGAGTTGGCTGTGAAAGGGTGCAGAGAAGTGACGCCAGAGTGGGCAGAGTCCCAGCGGGATCCACGGTGAATTTAACTCTCCGGCCGGACCTGCGTTTGGCGTGCTGTCTGTTCATGATCAACCAGTTCGGTGAATGACTCAATGATGGATCAAGACCATAGGGGCGGTTGACACGATGTGACTCTGGATTTTTCCGAGTCCCGCCCAAACGGGTCCTGATTGGTGGATCAGAAGGCCAGTTTCGTGTGACAAGTGGATGACAAATGGGTTGTGGAAAGTGATTGGAATGTGGGAAGGCCATGGAGGGCCCAGGTATCCCAAACGTAAGAGAACCCAGACGAAGGAGTCTGGATGGTACCAAGTTCCCGACGACAGGTTATGCTCAAAAGGCGCGGAAGAGCTCTCAACTAAGCATAGTTGATCGAGCTACCTAGTCTTGACATGGCCTCACACTCATACGAGTACATGAAGACAATGAGTCCCCATTGAAGATCATCAAACACTACTGTCACCAAGCGTAAGGCCAAGATGGTCCAAGAGAGAGATGAAGTCTGAACGAAGATGTCTGGACGTACCAAGTCTAGATGAAGAGACTCATCATAGCTACACCAAGTCAGCCGACGAAGATCTGCTTTCTGTGCAAGGAAGTATTGAAGAACAGTCGAAGAAGAACCATCAGTCAACCAGAACCAAGAGTCGACAGATCCCAAGATCAAGCAACCACACATCAATGATGACGCAGACGAAGGCACACTGAATGTGAAAACACTCATCAATGATGACGCAAGCGAAGGTATACTGAAAGTAAGTCTAAAGTGTGCATGCATGCATTACAGCTAGACCAAAGATAGGACAGATAACATATAATCAGAGTTCGTTTTACCGAGAAACCCACAAGCGACCCGGACAAGCCTGCCTGAAGAAGTATACCAGGAGGCCCGGTTAGGTGTGGTGTGAAGGCGCGTGTGGCAAGGCATCCAACGTGGAGCTCTCGTAAGTATTCTAGGCCACATTGGGTTGGGGACCGGGTGTGGCTAACCACACATTCGGAGTGAACCGCCCATTCCATATCTTAGTTGCGGTTGTCTCTCCGAAAGGGGTCCCGCATTTCATATTCTCAACCGATTACCTTTTGCGTTGTTGTATCAGTCTCAACGTAAGAGCTTGAACGAAAGTACTGTTGAGTGAAGGGATTGTATTGCTTACATTAATTTCTCCTATATTGGGAGTGGTGCGCGTTTAGAAGAAGGTCGGCCGGGATTGACTAGTATCCCGGAATTGCGACCAGTCGACTAGTGAAGTGACCGACCTTTCCACGGTCCGAAAGAATAAGGAGAGGCTACATATTGTATATAACTCTGATTAGTTGTTTATTGTTTATATCTGGTTAACTGCTGTGGAGGCTACGTATTAAGAAGTTACGTTCGGCCCTGCGACCAAGACCTACATCTAGAAGACAACTCACCTGCGGTGCATTTCCCTGGTTACGAAGACAAACGAACCTATAGGGATTGACACAAGGACACACGCCACCTCGGTTGAAGTAATTTTGCCGAGGTTGTTCTAGTTGGAATACCCCAAACGGAGTTCCCATCTGGAACGCGTACTATACACCTGGACGATTCAGGCGTTCACCCGCCTCGTCACACGAAGCGACTCAAACTGAGTATCGGTCAGATGAGGGAACTCCCCTCTATCCATCTTGGCTTACCTTCTAGGAGCCACAGAGAATTCAGGTAATCAATCTACCCGCGTGGGCGTGGATTGACTACAAGTAGTACCAAGTGTGACCCCGTCGCACTTTATCTGTATTAAATAGCGATACGGTGCTTATACATATCTTCAAATCTTAAATTATGCGATGGCTGAATCGGTTCATTTTTATCCTCGTAAAACGTAAAAATATCCTTCATTCTTTCCTACATTCTTTATAATCGCTTTACCGTAGTAGAAGAAGACTATATTTACGATAACATCCTCATTAAAATCTTCATGTTTTCATCATCGCTACCAATGGTGATTGTCGTGTAAGTCTCATGGGTGCAACAGAACCTCCGTACCGTAAAGTAGTGGTTTATGGTACAGATATTATGGTATAAACCTGCGCAAATGTTACGCGCGCTTCACGTCAACAGCGTTGACTCACACGTCGATCCGTATATTAAGTTAAGTACGGTACATTGTAGTACGAGGTTGTATGAGGTCGCCGCCTGTGATCACGTGCTAGAATATACACCTATGTTTACTCTCGATAGGTACAGACAGTATTGTAAGAGATGTGTTTTCAATTCCCCTCTACAAGATAATACAGGTGGTATAATACAGGGTGGAGTCTACAACCCTGTTGACACTAACAACACAAAAGGTTCCCCAGACAGTGTTTTATCAGATTATAACGGTAATTGGTACATATACAGTGGTAATGCATTGAATACGGAAATTGGATCGGTGATGATTGTGAGGGAACCTTGCACTACATGTGGTGCCGAGCTGCTCCACAGTGGGTTGCTCGACACTCTCAATTTTCCGGACCGAATCAACTCGATGTCAAGACATTTTCGATCGATCCTGCTGATGTGGAAATTGCGACAAGGTGCGCGTCGTACCAGCACTTTTCTGGTAGTTTTAGGGGTTGTGGCCTTCACATTGTGGACTCAGAGCCATATTTCTCCAGCATCTTCAGCGGCAAGGCTGCAAGTGGAGCCTACAATGATACGGACATCTAGTGTCCTGAAACCTAATACGACACAGTTAAAACTGAACGATCAAACACCGATTAACACACCGCAGCAACTTGCTACTGGAATTCCATCACAGCCGATGTCAAGTTCACTGCACTCCAACACTCCTGAACATACTCCATTAAAACCAAACGTCCAACCACTGAGTGTTAAAATCCCAAAGCGACCAGTGACAAGTGTTCTACACCCCAACACACCCGTGCAACCTCCACTAAACCCACAAGTGGCATTCGAAATCATATCTGGGAGCAAACAATTCCACGAGTACCAAGAAGTATTTCCCCAATATGGTAAGACGGAGCCGGGTATGCACTATCGCATCGAAAACACTCGTTTACTGGCTCAACCAGGCATGCGAGAGAGTGATTCCGTTCTAATCATTTGTGTGTTCAATGATGCTGATTCATGGGGAGAAAACCGTACTGTCACCGACTTCTTCGATCTCATCAGTTCATTCAACTATCCGAAAGAGAAAGTCTCTATTGCGCTCCTCACTTCGTCTCTGCAAGAGTTTAACAACGTGAAGACGCTTTACCAAAGCTATATTTTCAAATATCCTCGACTTTCAGTGATCTTCCGCAATGATTTCGTGCAAAGTGGACTGACCCGTGACAACCGCCACGAAGTCCAACTCCAAGCCAATCGACGACGAATGATCGCAAGATATCGAAATTACGCTCTGATGTTGTCAATGGAGACGTGGCACCAGCATGTACTATGGATCGATGCAGACGTCAAGATCATCCCATCACATTTGCTCCGCAAGATGGTTCTATCTGGTCTCGACATCTTGACACCTATTTGTTTCAGTAACTTCAAAGGTAACTGGATCAACTACGACCAGAACGCATGGGTTGGTCAGCGTCTAGTTCGGCCGGCAAATCAAATTGGTAATGACTTCATGCCTGGTCCACTAAATGTCAAGCTCCTAGATAAGGTCGAAGACAAATCCAAGCCGTATGCTCCACTGGACTCGGTAGGAGCCACAATGCTGTATGTACGTGCAGATGTCCATCGTCAAGGTGTGATCTTTCCAATGCACTATATTATCGGTAGTGAATGGGGTCGAGAAGGCTACGATGGCATCGAGACAGAGGGTTTATGCTACACTGCACACTTTCTTGGTTTCAAGTGTTGGGGAATGGTAAACGAGAGCATTCAACATACAGATGAAATTTAATCAAAATTCTAGCAAATTGAGACTGTTCTAAAATAATTGGTTACATTCGTACCACATCACGCTTGGACACAAGCACACCTCAAAATCACAATAATGCTCAGTGGAGCTCGTCGCGGTAGTCGGTATATTGTCGCCTCTTGTGGGTTGTCAGTCCCTGTTTCTTCTTCTCGGGCGTTGGTACGACTCTAGTCTTCTATTGTAGTCCAAATGTTTGTCTTTAATCCTTGTCTGGTCCTAATAATTTTAAATAATTGTGTTATATTTCCAGTCTTCCGCCACTGCTGAAGCGTTAGAAGAGCTGATTGCGCATGCTACGCAGAATGAACAATTTACAGGACGCAGACGTGAATTTTCACGTCAGTTCCAGGAATATCAGGCTTCGGAGCGCGTCCCGGAAGTCCACGCGACGGCTGTGGTCCATCCAAATGCAGAGTTAGGACCGAACGTCCTCGTAGGACCATATTCAGTCATTGGACCAGGTCTGTAACTTTATATTTTAGGTTGTTATTGCTATATTTTACTAACTTTATTTTTAATTGTGTAGATGTGGTGCTGGGAGCACATGTGCGGCTCCAGAGTCACGTGGTGATCGACGGCAAAACGCGTGTCGGTAGTGGCACTGTGATCCATCCATTTGCAAGCTTGGGAGGTGAGCCACAAGATAAAAAACATCGGATGTTTGCTGAACAAGACTCGAGTGAAGAGACTTTGGTCGTGGGCAGTAATTGTGTCATTCGGGAGCATGTTACAGTACATGGCCGCACGTCGTATTCTCAAGTACCAACTTCTGTTGGTGATGACTGCTGGCTGCTTTGTGGTGCGCATGTGGCTCACGATTCGCAGGTAGGGAGACGCGTTGTTGTATCAAACAATGTGTGTATTGCTGGTCACGTATCGATTGGAGACTGTGCGATCATCGGAGGGCAAGTTGGGATCAAACAACATGTGAGCATCGGTCCGTTGGCTATGGTGGGCGGACAAAGTGCTGTGGATGGTGATGTGCTGCCCTATGGTTTGGTCGTGGGAAACCGTGCCAAACTTGCGGGATTGAATCTCGTTGGATTGCGTCGCGCTGGAGTGTCACGAAGCAATATCAAACTGCTACTTAGAGTGTACCGCTACATGTTTGGTGCACCTACCTGCAAGAATACGGGATTTGCACCTGCCCTTAAGTAAGTGAGGCCTGGTTCTGTGGAATGGATGTGGTTGCTAACATGGTATGTACGACCGTATGTATAGTTTGGTCTACAGGGAAACTGTCGTTGAACGGGCTATGGAGGCGAAACAGTTTTTGATCAATGAAGGACTTGACAGCGAGCGGATACCAATGGTGCATGAGATGGTATGCTTGAGCTGTTATGTAGTATTATTTCTGTATCGATACTAACTGAGTTGCGTCCAAATACTTCTGCAGGTGGACTTTGTTGTGACTTCCCCACAGCGATTTCATTCGTCTTTATGTCAAGCAGTGATTTCCACTCCTTCGCATTAGATCTTGTTGCCTGACTAGATCACTGAGTTAGATAATAATTATCTTCGAACTGAGAACGAGATGTACTGACGATCCGGTAGATTGTTCTGATGTGTTCTTAGGTGACGCTGAGAATAAAGTGGTGTGTGGAATACCGCTGGTATCTCACTATCCCATACAATCCTGCAACTCCCGTCGCTTCAACACTGAAGGCCATTTCGTTAGTGCTGGTTAAATTCATTTATTCGGCGATTTCCTCGGACGCCTACTGATTATGGGGAAAGCGCCCTTGAAACTTGACACGCCTGGCGATGGGCCATCGAAGGGGTCTAGGAAGAAAAAACCAAGTCCTCGATCAAAAGGGAGGCCACGAAAGTCGGCAATGAGAAAACACCGAAGAGAAAGTTTTCAAGCAGAATTGGCGGAGGAAGCGCAGAGTCCGCAGGCTGAGTCCCCTTTGCTTAAGTCCGTCGAGGAGGTACCACAGCAGTCTGGGATATCTTCAAGCACCAAAAGCGGAAAACCTAGCCGACGGATGATCAGATTACCTTCTCATCGATCGAATCGTGCTGAAAAAGGCAACAACGATAAAGATGAACACTCTGATACGCACCAGAGTCCAATATCAACAGCTCGACACTCTGGGCTCATGTCATGGCGAAACTCTACTACATCGATTGTCGAAGATACTGCACCAGCATCATGCCCACTGTCATGCCAGCCTTCGGCTTGTTTCATTGGGTCTCTAAATGGGACTATCAGTGAGATGCATTTACCACTCCTCACAAAGCAGACGAAAGCGCGCATCAATGCGCTTAAAGCTGAAAGTAAGCAGCGTCAACTCGAGGTGACTATTGAACGCTCGGACGAATTACCATTTGGAGCATACTCCCACCCACAGGTACGTGTTCATATTGTAGATAGATGTACTGGTCGAGCACTATGTCCAGCACAGATGACAAGTGAGGCCAAGTTTTACATAGCTGCTGATTGTGCGAGTAAGTTTTGACGTTGTTCTGGTATTTTCTCGCGGTGCTCATGCTACGATTTGTGGTGTATATCTGTGTCTTAGACGCTTTTGAATGGCAGCAACCGCTGGGTATCTCGGTAGATATGCCTACCTTACTGAATACTCGAACGGTGTTACTATTTGAAATCTTGGAGACGAAACCTTTGACAAAAGGAACTCGTTTCCGCAGAGGAAAACGATTCGAGGCTGTCAGTACTCATGATGAAGATGACGAATACCACAAACTGTTAGTGGCATCTACACCAGACTACCGACGAGTCGCTTGGGGGTTCTTCCACACAATAACCAGCAAGGGAACCCCAACTATGAATTCTTTCGTTCTTCCAGACGTGCCAGATGCCAATGAAAATGAGAAGATGAAAAGAGAATCCATTGTCGATGTCTGTGGATTGCGGGTACGGTTGTTCGAGTACCAGGTGTTAACTTGGATGGATAACTACCAAGCTAAATCGCAGTGGGGATGGAGAAAAAATCACCCAACAGTACCAGCAGTGTTCCTACAATATCAGAAACGATCTCGTGTACCCGCACCGAGTACGTTGCATGTCCAATTAAGAGCAGTGAGCCCAGCCACATCTCCCCAACAAGCTGGTGTTTCTGAGACGACTTCATTTACCAACAGTGTCGTTGAAGCTGGTAACCAAGAAGCAGACAATGCAACCGTCAACACGGAAAACGGAGCTGGGGATAATCAAGTGCCACCAGCTGAAATCTCGATGCCTGTTGTCGAAGAAACCGGAGGTAAAATTGCTAGTCCTGAAACTACGTCAAGTGATCTTTTCGATCTGATGGCACCTTGCAAGCGAAATGTTTCGGAGCCGTGCTTGATTCCTCATAGGGTGCTATGTTCACTTCCGACTGGGAAGAAAGGTTGTTCCTCTCTGAGTTTCAGCCCATGCGGGCGGTATCTGGCTGCTAGTGTGAGTCCAGAGTTGGGAGATGTTGTTGTGCAAGTATATCACATGGTATCCGCAGAGCTCATTGCTGTTGGTCGAGGTCATAGAGGGGTGATCTACTCATTGGAATGGAGTATCAATCCGAACGGGCAGTATCGGATTCTCTCAGCGTCATCTGATGGTACAGTTCGACTATGGGAGATTCCTCTGAGAAACCCAGCTTCCTCAGAGACATTGACATCATCTCGTAGCAGCCGTTTGCTTCTGTTGGTGTTCCAATGGCATCACTTTCCATGCTTCGTCTACTGTGCCTCATTTCTTCCAGGTAGCAATGGTGAGATTGTGCTTACGGGTTCTTCTGATGGATGTATGCGCATGAGGAAAGAGTCATCGGTGCCAAATGGCCAACCTGAGTATGGAATGATCCAGGTTAGCTCGGCTGCGGTGCATGCCATTTGTATAGATGGCAAATCAGGACGAATGTTTTGTGGAGATGCAAATGGTTATATTACCGTGTGGAGACGAATGGGTAATGCTTCGGCGCTTAGTGATTATGAGCGGATCAAGACGATTGAAACAGGTCAAAACAGTATCACTTCGCTTCAGCTTCACCCTCGGAAAGCTCACTTACTGGTTCACACACAACCGAACGCAATATTCCAGTATGAACTTCGTTCTTATCTTCTTCTGAACAAGAGCTACGCAGGTGTGGCGTGCAAATCCTTACTTGTGAAAAGCACTTTCAGCCCCGATGGTAGACTTGTGATTAGTGGCTCCGAGGATGGGGTTCCTCGGCTTTTTACTAGCCTTCATGGAGAACAACTGCAGCGCGGAGTTTGGGGTACACACTTCTTCCATGGCTTCCCCGTACTGGACGTGAGTTGGTCACCTACGGCTCATATGGCTGCACTCTGCTCTTATGGTAAGTAGCTAACCTCGCCCTGTCGAAGCTAGTGAATCATGACTAACAAATGCGGTTATACATGTAGGTGGAAATAATCCCATCGTGGTGCTTTGTTCGTATCGAGATGACCAAGACGCTGTATATATCGATGAGCCTACAACAAACGCTGCAGCAAATTTTAAAACGAGCCTCCAGAAATTTACTGTTGAAGCATTCCGAGGGTTTAACCAACAGGGTTCGTTGGGTGGTGATCATGCCCAACGCCTCCAGCGAGCATTGGAACGACGCCAAAAACGTTTGCAAGCAAAGGTATTCCCAGTTACCAGTTTGATTGAGTCTATATTGCTAACATTTGTCGTTGCTTGAAAATTGTACAGTTGTCACTGGAAGCTGAGGCTCACAAGGATCCAACATCAATTGTTGGTGTGCAAGCAGCACAGTAGTCGTTGAAATAATTTACCACATTGAAATGAAAATACTTGTCACTATTTGCGTGATGTCACCTTCCCTATTTTTAAGAGGAATTTTGCCTAGCCACTTACTATCTTTTTAACTCGTGTGTTACTACTAGTACAAACTTACCTAATGCCTACTAGATCATTCGATAGACATGATGAGACGTGTTACCACAAGAACACACACTTGTCTAGAAGTCAGCTCGAGATTTTAGCATTAGCATCACTTTTTCATGGAACCGGTGGGCGACCAACGAGTGATGGAGGAAAAACTACAACATGGATTCGACAAAATGGTTGGGATAAAATCTTGGAAGTTGCAGTGGCACTCAAGAACGGGGCAATTTCTATCCCAAAGACAACCACAATGGAATCCTTCTTTCCGTCGGTCTTTGGTGTGAAATGGGAGCGCAATCATGTCGTGACAATCGATTTGTCAGGGAACGGACTCACTGGGGTATTTCCTGTCGAGATGGTCCAGCTACGATTTCTTACAACACTAAAAATGCGAAACAATCCCAAGTTGTGTGGTGCACTACCCAAAGAAATATACTCCATGCCCAATCTGAAATACTGCTACGTGGACGGCACCAAGGTTGAAAATGCGCTACCATACAACATTGCACACTCTTTTCAAATTACACAAGTAAAATCTCAAAACGGAAAGTCTAACAAGGCAGTCGTGTCCACGGTGAAATTTTGCACAGGTGAAGAACGCGCAGGCAATCTAATCCACTGGGTTGCTGACATGACTGAGACTGAGATGTACATGGTGCACTCAGCCCTGAAAAAACTTCATGAACCTACCTTACAAGCTGGTCGCCAATCGATCAAGTGTACAGCGAGTAATGCAACAGGACCAGAACGTGCTGACGCTGCCACCAAGTTGCAACGCATTTACCGAGCGCGCATTGAACGGACCAAATTCCGCAACTTCCTGCACTCACTGATTGAGATGAAGATTGACCCTGACACAGGTTACACCTACTATGTTAATGGCAGAACAGGAGAGGCGACGTGGAAAAACCAAAGTTTCTTGGCTCAAACGTTGATTCTCATACAACCGATGTTAGTGAAAGCTCAAGCAACAACCACAGAGATGCTAAAGATGCATGGAAACCCTACGACGACGGCAACGGCAACACGGTAAACTTTCTTGATATTTTTCGTTCATCTTGGAACGGTACTGATTATCAAACATTGTCATTAGTACTATTGGAACAGCATAACTGGAGAATCAACATGGGAACCACCAACCTTTCTCAGTCGCATATACGAGGAGTTGAGGGACCGCTACGGCTCTGACAAGACTGACGACGAGAGATTCGAGTTGTTTTTCCAGGATATCGACCGTGATGGCACAGGAGAAATCGATCAAGATGAATTTGCACGTTTGTGTGGTGATCTCGGGATGGCCTTGTCAGCTAAACAAATCCAGGAAGTATTTCGTGAGCTCGACATCAGTGGTGACGGTCAACTTGATCGCCCAGAAATCATACAATGGCTTACGCGAAACTTCAAGTGAATACTATATAGCATCTTTCAAATCATAAATTCAATACTCAATAAGTGTGTCTCTATTCATCATCACAGAGGAGCTGCAACAACTTCTCGGAGTCAGCAATCGTACGAGTTAAACCAATAATCTGATTGCCACTGATCAAGTATGTATCAGTACACGCACATTTGACTGATGGCGGCTCCGAGTCATCGAAATCAGCGATACTTTCCGATCTGCGGAAAGTGGCGTCGAACTCCACAATCACCGAGTAACCAATTGCTTGGACGATTTTTTCTTCGACAGAGATTACATCCAGGCACTGCTTAAATAATGATGCATACTTGGTAATACCCTGATCACCATGGTATGTTCCCCAAAATGGCATCTCCTCAGGTACCTCAGATTTAAGGAAAAAGCTCGCAGACGTCATGGGCCCCAGCAAGTTGACGTCTGGTACAACCAGATACACCCATCCCGGTTTTTTGCTACACATTCCACCAGCGTCGTGTTCGCAGCTTCGTCGATATCGCTGAAGCTGTTTCGAGACATTCGTGTCCTGGACACAGCAGATTGCATAGCCTCAAACCATTGCATCCTTGTCGCGTCAGAGCGAGTTACAAAAGTCAGTGTCTCGTCTTCTTCACGATGACCGTCGAAGACCTCGACCTGGAAGCCAAAAGCACCTCGGTCCGGCTTTTTCAAACTCCGACCGAACGCTATCCATTTCCGAGCGTTGCATACGACCAACTTCTTGGGTCGAGATGCCCAAGTTTGCTTGTGTGCCATCAAAAATTGTTTCAGCATCGACGTTGTGGAAGGAGAAGTTACTTTTGATCCACCATTACTCGGTGATCCCGACTGGGCAGTTGATGCATCCTGCAAAGTCAGCTGACAAGTTGACTTTTCGAACTTCAAGTGCACCTTAGCCCACTTCGAGCGCTTCTGGTAGGCATAACCGCTCACAAAGAAATTGTCTTCCTCGACATCGAATGGTGTAGATTCGTCTGATTGCAAAATATTGATAATGGACTCTGGAAACCTGCTTTGTGATCGACTTTGGAGCATATCACTTGGATGGACAGCCTCATTTCCTCTTGCAAGATTTTGGGACGACCCAAAGCCTTCCTTCTCCATTGGAAGGCGTCGAAATGGTTCCAGTTCGCGTGATAGGTACTCACTTGCCGAAGAAGAAGGGCGAGCAAGCAGAAAACCAGTTTCCGCATCGTCATCACTCGCATTTCGCTTTCTCGGTGTTCCATTGCGACCTCCACCTGTGACAACTTTTAAGCCCAGAAGCGAGTCATCTAACGCGTCCATCTGCTGATAATGCGTAGCCACGAGGGAAGCAGCGAAATCGTTCCATCCTTTCATATTGTTGCAGAACTGGCGAATGAGCTCCTGTTGAAGGGTAGGCGAGCTACAAATCTTTGCAATCTTAACTCCGATAATTGCCAAATGAGCGTCATATATATGAGCAGAACTGCTCGTATCCAGCTTCTGCAAAATGAACTCCAAAATCGAGTCAGGGGAGCGGAAAACACTTCGCAGAAGGGGGTTGTTCACACGCCCATTTGTAGATGGTCGGTTCAGCAGATTCAAGTAAAGCTTCACCAGGCGGCAGTGTAGTATGCTAGCCTTGGGGAACTTCTCGAAAATGTCCATCAACGAGGTTGCTAGATCCAATCGAGTAGTCGACTATCAATGCGGTCTTTCGACATTAGAATAACAGCGTCCAACAACTCCACGACATGCATGACAAGCAATGTCGATGCTAGTGGCCGATGATTCACCACAGCCTTTCCAGATCTAGGTGAATAGCTAAGTGCGGGAGGGGTTATTCCCATATACAGAGTGCTCCTTGCAGGCGAGGCATCACGCTTCGCGGGTTTGTTGGGGCTCATTTTTCCACTCGAAATGGCAGGAGAATCGAAATCTTCTCCGTCCTCTGTCCCATCCTCATCAGAGTCGCTATCACTAAAGCAATCGCGAGCAGCAAATTCTGATATAGTAGTCAGGTGCTGATGGTAATTGATCGATGCGCAAATTGTGTCCAAGACGAGGTGGATAGGTGCGACAAATGCTTCCAACTGCTCCGAATCATGCTGAGAAAACTCAATAGCATGACGTAAAATATCGACCACGAGAATTCGGGGAATACACGCTCCATTCATGTGTTGCGCATCTAAAAATCGAAGTTCTGCCATACCGAGCTCTGCCAGTCGAGCTAGAACAGTCGCGTTCTCCGTCAGAGTTGCTAATACTGCACATTTGAGCTTGTGGTGCATCGCAGGATCGCTTGGAGCCATCCTCGGTGGAAATAGTTCCTTTTCAAATGTCTCTACGCTCTCAAACGATGCCAACTGAATCTTGGTTTGAATGTAGTACCTGAAAGTGTTTGGGAATTCGTCCTTCAGGATTTTTGTCAATATCTCGGCGCATCCACTTATCCTTGAATGGACTGTGGAGGTGGTAACCGAAGTAAACAATGATGGGGACAGTGGTGCTGTCTTGGACGAAAAGAATGAAGATGGCGACACAGTTGGTGGGGATCCACCAACAGATGATCGTGGAGACATTGACGACGTAGATGACACCGTAGACGTTGAAGAGACAGACGACAACGATCTCGTTAACCGGGTTGGTACTTGCTCTACAATTCGTTGCGTAAGGCATCGAATGATCGGGAAATAGTCAAAACCTCGTCGGATCGAAATGAAAATCAAACCATGCAACAACGACGCAATATCTGGGTTGTATGCATGCAGTGCAAGACGTGACAATAACCACTCCTTTTCGTCATCCTCATTCTCGTCGCAGATCAACCTGTGCACCGCTGGAAACGTGACAAAATTCTTGGTGATTCGGCACATATTGGCGACCAAGACGCCGTCAAGTTCCACTTCATCTTCTGCAACACTGTTTTCTGCATTAACTTCCCCATCATTTCTCAGTGGCCACAGAAACCGAAACAAACCTCCAAAAATTCGTTTCCACTCGTTCCCTGTCAAATCTTCCAGTCGCAACAAATAGCCACGCGTCACGGGATCCTCGAGCAATTCTTCGTCTTCGTCACCACTCACACTAAAGTCGGAAATACTACTGCCAGAGCTCTCAAACCTCATACTTGCACGTAGACGTTGAATCCTTGCCATTTTTCTAGTCGATGCATTACTTCGAAAGTCCATCATCGTCGTCATATTAGTTGGTGGAGTTTTAACCGACACGGCCAAGCCTTCCAGGTTAACACTTGGTTGTGTCAGTCCCACCTCCTGTTTTGCATCTGAATTTGCCACATTTTCCACTTTTTCAGCAAAATTCTCTTGTTTCGGTTCTCCGTACCACGCCATGGCTTTTAGATAAAATCGGAGGATAATCTCCGTTGCCACATATGCCTGTCGATATTTGTCCGGATGTGGTTGAAATGAATTGGGCTCTGTTGCCTCTGTGTCCCCATTTTCACTTAAATTTGGGTGCATTTCACTACTTGATGTAGCATAGGCGAAGACCTGTTTGATGGACTCGGGCTCTAGCAGCAGCTTCTGGACAGGTGAAAAGTGTCCTCTTTCTCTCCGTTGCACTGTAGCGAGCACTGTATCAACGTCGTAACAGCTGCAAAAGACGTTGTCGAGAGCTGGAGCTTGACGCAAAGCTTCTGCATTGTGGAGAGCCTGAGAAGCCTTCAACGGGTCGTGTCCAGCCTTCGTGAGCTCCAGTAGAGACAACGATTTGGCCCATGTTGTTGGCGGCAAAAAGGGTACCGGAGTGCTCTGAATAGAGACCCCTGACCCATTTGCATTTGCATTTTCCGTTGCAACACCCTCATTAGTAGCTCCTGTAAACGTGGCAGGGGACGACAAAGTACGAGTTGTACTACGACCAGCATCAGTAAAACCCACGTCGCTCTCATTGTCTGAGTCGGATTCGGTCTCGGCTGCACATGTGCATTGGCGTGTAAGCTGCAGCGTCGAGGTCCCCGGCATGGGAGGGATGAGATGTTGCGCACTGGTTAGAGAATGAAGTGGCAAAAGTGCTTGCTCGGTCCGTTTTGTCTCAATTTGGTATGCTCATAGTGAAATCAAGATAAATTTGGTCATTGACAGGACATTACCATTTTATGCTCCCGATTGTGTAACTCTGCAACTGCGAGCATGTGGCTAGGAAAAGTTACCAACGATGCACCGAAAGAAAGTCAACAGTTGCCAGGAGTTGCGTTGAGCGTTGATGCAAAGTCTTTTAAGAGACTCATTTGGTAGAGCATTGTGTGGTGATTGTTGCCAAAGTGCGAGAACAAAAGGCACAAGGCTGTCCATGGACTATCCCATCGTTGTAAGCTGGCATTTGCATGGAGGTGGTAAATGGAGCGACGACACGAACCGTTCGAGTCAGAAGTGAACCCACGGCGCTCCAGCAGTCGACAGAATCCAGGCAGTGGTCGGACCAAGTGTCAGTGAGCCCAACTCGTGCTTTTTACTCGGTTCATTTCAATTGTTTACCAGATACATGTCAACTTTGCCGTGGAGCTGAAAATCGCAAAACTTTTTAGGTGCCACATACATAGATCAGGTATTCAAGATGGTTTCATAAAAGTATACATTTGTATAGTATTCTTCATGCATCGATGGTTTCAATTCTACTTGTCTAACAAAACAAAAATACTTCTTCAGACAGTAGAATGTATTGATTTAAACTGCGAATCTCCTTCTATTATCTCTTCTGGTGATTGATGAAGCGCAGTGCAAGTAGTGCCAACAGCCGATACACTGCGATGAATACGAACATGTATCCAAAATTGCTCCAGATCTCCGAGTGTTTGTACTCGAAGTTCGACT
Organism: Phytophthora palmivora; assembly: GCA_008079305.1. Classification (NCBI taxonomy): domain Eukaryota; phylum Oomycota; class Peronosporomycetes; order Peronosporales; family Peronosporaceae; genus Phytophthora; species Phytophthora palmivora. The sequence goes on along the minus strand of VOQZ01000219.1, from coordinate 27,762 downwards.
CGACATATTCCTTTACCGTGATATGTCCAATTGAGCTAGGCGCATTTGCCAATTCGTGACAAGCGAGCAATCCACTTCCACCCTCGTATTCACCCGTCACATCGTTCCATGTTGGAAGTTCAGGACAGTCCGTGAAGACGAGCGAGTTGAGAAGACCCATCGAATATTTTTGCGGCGTGATGAGATACAACCAGTGATAACCACGAGGGATGCTGGCTGCTGGAGGGTTGAAACCAGCGAAAACCAGACAGATGGAGTTGTACAGCACCCCAATGATAGCTGCTACCTCCACTGTCGGCATCGCGTAGATAAACAACTGACCCAAGTACGTTTGCATCAACACAAAGAGCGAATTCGCGATCCAAAACATAAATCCCGATGCAACATTCCTGAAGCCCACGGACGGGTAGAAAATAATTGTAAACAGCGCAGTGCTGAAGAAGACATACGGGATCTCAGCCACTGTCGATCCCACAAAGTACCACAAACAGTTGTAGGTCTGCGAAGCACGTTCACGGTAGTATGCACCACGCTCCGCAAATGTAATGGGAAGAGTGCCAGTGAACGAAATCACACCGTTGAACATGGACGTCATAAACACCATGGCAATTCCAGCGTTGATCTCTTGGTACGTCTGATAGGATTTGTTTGCGAACACAATGGCAAACAAAATTCCCAGACCAAGTGCGATCGCAAATCGAGTGATGTTGTATGTCGGTGTGCGCCAGTATCGGTCGTTAAACCGCTTCACCAAAAATCTCATTTGCGTAAATGAATTCGCTGCGCGCTTCTTGTCGAAGATCATTTCCGGGAGGTCAGCGCTTGGACGAGTCATGCCAGGTCGATCGAGTTGTGCATCAAGAAAGCGTTTTTCCTCGCTCGCTTGGAAACATTTCACGAAATCTGTGCTGTTGGACGAGCTGCTGCTAACGCCGGCACCGATCACCTCTAGCATCCATGATGCCGGATTTTGATCCTTCGGACATGCTGGAGTGCCTGGAATCGCCTCGAGATAATCTACCAACTTGTGACATCGCTCGCCCAATTCACCAACAAACACCGATTCACCACCACGTTTCAACAGCAACAAGTGATCAAACAAGAAGAACACATCCGACGAAGGCTGATGGATCGTACACACAATCGTTCGTCCACTGTCGGCCACTTTGCGAACACCGTCCATGATCAACTTTGCTGAATGAGCATCCAGACCACTGGTAGGTTCATCCAGGAACAAAATACTCGGTTGGGCAGCAAGCTCCACACCGATCGTCAAACGTTTCATCTGCTCCTGTGAACAACCACGCACAATCTTGTCAGCGATCGCGTGCATGTCGAGCAGGTCGAGACACTCGTTCACCGTATCGTACTTTTTGCTGTCAGGAATGCTGCTATCCTGACGAAGGAATGCACTGAAAGTCAACGATTCACGGACCGTGGACGCATCCGAGTGAACATCCATTTGCTCGCAGTAACCCGTGGCACGACGAATAGCCAAGTCAGTCGCCTCATATCCGTTCAACATAATCTTGCCGGTGATCGTGCCTCCAGTCTTACGACCAGCGATCACGTCCATCAGTGTGGTTTTACCAGCACCCGACGATCCCATCAACGCGGTCAAAGTGCCAGGTTCGGCAAAACCACTGATACCCTTGAGCAGTTCGAGAGATTCCTTCGGGCTACCAGGTTTCGGGACGGAGTAGTGCAAATCTTGAAATGCTAGTGTCACGGGAGTGAACATTTTCTCGCGAACTGGTACATCTAGCACAACTTCTCGGCTTGATGACTCCGATCCAGACGAGGTTCCAGAATGCTTAGGTGTTTTCGCCAAAACATAGTCTCCAGTGGTATTATCACCATCGTTTGCATCCTTCGGCTTAAGGAACACAACAGCAGGACCATCGTATCGCTTGTACTCCAGAACGAATGCTCCTACTGCCATGAGGAAAACATAGAGACCAATCATGTAAATTATGCCAGTCCACACCCAGTCGTGGCTCGAAGGCACCGCGTACTGCTTCAGAAAGTACTCACCCATGGTCAAACCATACTCGGAGCAGTAGTCCACATCGCGGTAGACACATACGTCAAACGTCTTCGATCTGTACTGATTCACACACAGAGCACGAAGAGACCACGAGTCCGGAACCAAGTAGTAGACCCAGATCAACCAGTCAGGCATCACATTCTTCGCCATCACAAAGCCGCCGAAGAGGTTGAATATGACAATCGAGAACGTTGACATGGGCTTGGCGATGTTGAAACTCGGACAAATGGCGGTCAGACAAAAGTACCAAGCAGCATACACGAGACTCATCAGGATCATAATGATGAGGAAAATGATGAAGTGCCCAGCGTGTGGCACAAGACCAGCCATCCAGTACACCAGCGAACCAAAGACAAGGCTTTCTCCAATGGCCTGAGGGATCAATGCCAACGAGTTTGCGATAGCGAAAGACACTGAGCGATAGAAGTTGGCTGAGCGCTGCTTGTAGAAAATTTCACGTGCTCCAAAAAATGTTGGAACTTGCGCTGTCTGGCCCAGACTCATGAAGATCGTTGCCTGGAACAGTACACCGATAGTCATCTGTGCATCTGTCGGGTCTGTTTGGTAGAATGAACTACCATAAATTAACCCCATGACCACAACCATCAACGCTCGCACGTAAATGAACGAAGTGTTACGCTTTGTAAGCTTCCACTGGCGCGCAGTTACGGTCTTCGTGCTCTCCCAAAACTCTGGCGGAATTCAGGCATCATTTTCATGTGCTCTTCGACATCCTTCAAGCGTTCGGGGTCATGAGGAGCTTCGATCGCACCGATTATATCAGCATACAGTGTTGATTGGCGCCAATACTCCGAGAACTCACTGGCAAGACGAGGATGTTTGCTCATACCAAAAGGCAGTTCCACCTGGTACTTCTTCTGCATGTTGGTGCCGAGGTCCAGCAAGAAATCAGCAGCGTCGCGACGAGGAGGACACTTGAAACCGAGCGTCTCAAAGTACGGTACTGCTTGGTCACGGGGGCCATGGTAAATGATTTCACCTTGGTTCAGTACCATCACATTGTCAAAGAGGTTGAAAACTTCCGGTGCAGGCTGCAGTAGTGCAATCACAATCGTTTTGTGCAGACACTTGGCGATGCTCCGCTGCGTCGTGATGATGTCGAAGGTTGCAGCACTGTCCAAACCAGTGCTGATTTCATCCATGAGGGTCATGTACTTCATGCCAAACTCCATCTCACCTGTCGTCACACGCTTTCGTTCACCTCCAGACACACCACGAAGCATGCCACTACCGATGATAGTGTCTTGGCAAATATGCAATCCAAGTTGTTCAATCACCAAATCCGGGAAGTTTTCAAAGTACTTTCGAGCCGTCTCCAGTACCTCAGTATTTTGTTCAGGTGTACCATGACTCAACATTTCCTCCATGTGCTTCGGCATGCCACCGCCACAAACAGCATACGCGAACTCGAGTGTCTCCCGGACACTGAGCTTGGGGAAATGTTTGTCGAACTGCGTGACGTAGGCGGAAAATTGCGGGAGTAATTTCGTGATTTCTTCACGTGGCACTCCGTTGTACGTCACGTCACCCTCGATCTCGACGTTGCCACTTTTGGGGAACTGACCAGCCAGAACGCGCATGAGTGAGGTTTTACCCGAGCCAGGTTGACCCAGAAGTAGTGTAATAGTGCCAGGTTTGAACACGCCACTAGCGCCTTTGATGATCTCTTTCTGCACCACGCGCTTGTTCCACGCAAACTTGGCCAGACTGCGTTTGATGGTGTTGAACACCGTGGGCAGTTCGGAATCAGCTGTGATTTCGCCAGTCACCGTCACGTTGGCTGTGACGCTCAGATTGTGGTAGCGCACTTCCATCTGAGGCAGTTCCCGTCCCATGGCGGCCTCGAACTTGTCGGCCACGTAGCTGTGTAGTGCGTCAGGACCATTGGCCATCATGGCTTTGCCAGATGTGAGAGTGTCGGAACCCAAGTGCATCGCCTTGTCCTCCATTGTTTGTCGACCTCACTTGTGTTTCACTCAGTTGCCACTTGTGCACCAAGAGGCAAATTGAATACTGAGCTCGCAATGAGACGGTGAAGATGATAACAACCTTGAGCTGCGCAACATGGCGCGCAAACGTGATTGCGGGCCGAATGAGCACATCCCCCACTTTTCACTTGGTTTCAGTATGGGGTGGCGACTAGCTAGTACCGCATCCTTTTGTTTGACAGTGGCGCGCAAACGTTTGCGCGCCAAAAACGAACTTAAGGGCCCGGACCAGGGATGGCATAAAGATTAAAATATATATATACAGGAATCTGCGTCGATAAACAACCCCTGATATATATAAGTTTACAGGGTGTATGATGCAATCGCGGAATGAACAAAAATAGGAACACTGCTTGTGTATTGAGTTTAGTTCCGCAAGAACTTGGCCGTAACCTTGTGGAACATGTTTCATGCATAGTGTGAGCGTGGTCTTTTCGATGATGCCTGCCTTCTCATCCCAAGTGAGGCGGATGCGCTTGTTAGGTGTCTTTTACATGTCGGATCGGATGGTGTTTAAGCGAATTAGTGCAAACGCAATCAAGCAGACCTAGAAATTGAGCAGGTGGTGATACAATATAGCAGAACTGGCGGCTATATTCAAACACTGTCCAAACAGTAAATGTTTCGATGTGATTTGACGACTGCCTTGATTTCTTTGCTTCAGTATCTTGCTCATCACCGTTGAAGTTGGCTACATATAAAATTTATCAGGTTATAGGTTGTAACCCCGTTGTTTATTGACGCAGATTTCTGTATAAAAAAATTCTTTTTATTTTGGAACTGGTTCGCGTCACCGAGTAGAATCGTACCTCAACGAGTAGTTACTGTAAAAAAGCAATAGTTTACGCGCGAAAAAATACCGTACATCAAATTTATGAAAGTTGGAATTTCTGAAACATGACACCCCTCCTCCCCCTTTCTTCCATCCTCAAGCCCTCATTTCAAAATCTCGAGTTCAGACGCAAGAGTTTGGGAAGTTGACAGGTATGAGTGTACAGTACGACCCCGCTGCGTACTATTTAGCGTGTCATGACATGACAGGTTTGGTGTTATGTTATTCAGGCCGAACTGCAGCAATGAGTGACAGCGAGCCTGAGCGCCAGGTTCCATCCAGCAGCTCGTGGGTTTGTTCTCCGGTTGATGTGGAGTGGCACGAGGACTGGGACGCCTTCCGCGCCTACCTGGTAGAGTACCAAGCCACTACGCACCAAATTTTCCGTCAGCGCACTTCCATCTCTGTACTAAAGCGGAACCGAGAGATTGAAGCCCTACGGAGACCGTCAGACTGCTTGACGACGTCAGTACACGAGAGCGAAGACACCACACGCGCCGCTCAGGGTCTCGCGGTGCCAACTTTAGAGGATACGCACGTTGGACAATCAAATCGCCTCATTCCAGAGTCATTCAAGAACTTCTGGATCAAAATGATATGTACCCATGGCTGGCAGCGGAAAAGCCGAGGTAAAGGCATACGCAAAGCATTCTTCGACGAATCTACGGGGTGTAAGGCCAATATCAAGGCCGCTGTCGTCTGGAATTCGAGTGCGAACGCATTCATGGTGCGACCTGAACGAGCGGGAGAACGCTATCAAGCAGCTTTTGCTCCGTGGTGGACGCACTACGCCGTTTGGTGAGATCCCGTATCGTTCGCTACTGACATTCCGGGAAAACGTGTGGATGGACGATAATGCCATGTGTCACGGACAGGCACTTCTGGAGCGTGAGCACTCGAACGTTGGGGTGATCAACCCACTTTCCCTGCGATTCAAGGAGCACGAAGTGAAGTTAAGAGCGGCAACTGCTGGGAACTGTTTCGAAACACGAGTGATATGGTTCTTCTGCCACTGCACATTGATGACAACCATTGGTGCGGGGCGGTGTTCGACTTTCGCCGTGATAGCCGTGGAATCACGATTCTGGATCCACTGCAAGCGCCCAAGTCAAAATATTACGATGCCTGTGAAACGCAGTTGAAGGCTGTGTTTGGAGAGATGTGCCAGCTTCTTGCAATCAAGAGGGAGACGCATCTGCGCCAGCCTGACATGGTCAGCTGCGGTGCAACGGTCCTGATGTTCTTTGAATGCTTCATCAAAGGCATCAAAATGCCGGCGAAACCTAGCCAGTCGTTGATACGCTTCATAAGGCTGCGGTACACGCTGACATGTCTACAGTAGCTATGGTAATGCAACATTTCTTCCTGATCTTGTCGTACTCCTGCTTTTATTGGGGCTACTAATCATTGCCCTGTAAGAATCACTATCTACTTGCCTAGATACACGTATCCTGCTCCTGAAAGATCCAGAGGTGCCTCACAGCAGATAGTGCAAGGAACGAACTGCGACCCATGCAGACTTTGCGTACCGACAGCATTAAAATCAACAAGTCTTTTGCACATTCGAACAACACTCACTTTGGTGAACATCAAATGCTACACTCTATAACGTGTAAACCACACCATTACCTACATTCGAACAACAACCTATAGCGGGTCGCTGTCAGCCACTCAATGGAATCTCTACGAACGCTGAAATTTATGAAAACGCTCTGGATATAATACCATATAAAACCCCTCTTTTTTGTCACAAGTGGCTACAGTACGCGCAAAGTGCCTCTTGTACCTTGAGGCACTTCAGACAGAGTAACGATAACGCGCGCTTAAGTACGACCACTCGGTACCTCTAACATCGACCTTTTATTTTTATCTTTTATCGATCAAACCCAGCTAAATCGAATAGTGCAGGCCTCACCGAACTACAGTGGTCGTGCGATTAGTGGACCGTACAGCCTTCAGTGATTAGAGCAGTAACCTCGTCAATTAACGCAACCAAACTGCATGTACCTCCTGCTTGCCAACCTTCCTTCACCAAGCACTGTGTTCACTCAGCATCCGTGAAGACTTCAAGGGTTGTTGACCAAACTTCAATGAAGTTTAGTTGACTACTGAGAGTCGCCGAATAGTGCGCTAAGTCTTCTATTAAGAGTGGTTTGTGTATACTCAACTGAAGTGTGTTTGAATCGAACTTAAGTGGATAGAAAGATAAAAAAATTTTACTTCTTATTCGCGGATAAAAATATTTAAATATTATTATGCCATCCCTGCCCGGACTGCACAATGGTAAAAATCGTTAATCTGGATTGCACCTTTGACACCTATTTATGTGTTGCGCAAGTAATCGAAGATAGCTATGGCATTGTGGTCACTGTTGAAGAGCGATCTCCGACCAGGGATCTGGGGGGCACCGAGCAGCTGTGAAGCTGTGTGTATCTACTTTACATGACTAGCGTAGGGGTATGGATTCTTAATATCACTTTCCCTTTTACATTTACCGCCAAGGTGCGCTACGGAACCTCCCAGTTTTAGGGGGTTCCAACAGGTTTTGAGCCCAAATGAGCGATGCCATTGATGACGCCGCTCGCGCCAAGGCAGACGTGCCGGTGCCAGCGATCGTTGCCAGTCACCAACGGATTGGTATGGTCGGAGAAACAGAAGAGAAACTCGCTGCCGTTGCCCCCAAGGACGACGGCAAAACCAAGAGTCCTGACGTCGAGAGGGAGCTTCTGGCACTCATGCGGGGAATCACGGAACGATTGGATCGACTTGAGGAGTCGGACGCCAAGCAGGAGAAGACGCTGGAAGGAGATCGGGCCAACCGCGAGCGCAAGGTGGACCCGATCCTGTCGCCCCCATTGGACACGAGTTTGTTCGCATCAGGCCTTGGTCGAGGTGCAAGCGTGCACATTGACCAACTTAGCGGATCGCCGCGCACGCCAATCATCAGATCGCCAGTGAGGCCGCCGGCGGTGCATCAGTACTTCGGAGTGCAGCAGCACGGCTACGGCGGAGAACCTTCTGATCTGCAGCGGCTCTATGCTGCAGCGCAGGCACAGTCTCAGGAACCACCTCCGCCGGCACCACAGCACCAAGCTGCAGCAGCGCAGCCTGAAGTCGGACAGCAGGTAGTTTGCTATCCGGATGCACGACAGAAGAAGCTGGCCATTCGCGCGTTTACTGGTAAGGAGCTGTACGTCGGTTTGGGCTCGGGCTTCTTAGAATGGTGCAGACGCTTTGAAAGGCAGGTGGCACTTGCCCAGTCTGCCTGTGGTTTCCTATGGACAGAGGACGTGAAGGTCGACCTACTAGGGACTTACCTGTCGGGCACTGCAGAGCGATAGTACAACAAGCAGGTCGAGGCCTGGTGGTCGCAGATGCCAACGTTGCAGTACGTGATGGAGAGGATGTTGGAGACCTACAAGACGAACATCACGCCTGCTCAAGTGATGAAACTGTTTACGGCGCCAAAGGACCACAAGCGCACATGGTCGGAACATTACATGTACCTCGTAGCGATTTCAGAAGCGTGCGGTGGTGGTGCGGACTACTTGGTCCTGAACAACATTGTGCAGTACGCGTCCGTGGACCTGCGCACTGTGTTGATGGCCAAGGTGGATGGGACCAGGACAGATTACCTGCAGCAGTCAGAGGAGCTCGCGCACTTCGCGCAGTCGTGGGAGCTGGAAGCTAAGAACAAGAACCTTGGAAAGGAGATGGTCGGCGCGGTAGGCGAGCTACGTCGCAAGGAAACGCGACGCTGTCACGAGTGTGGTCAAGTCGGTCACTTGCGGGCCGTGTGTCTAGGCACCCAAAGGGGAGTCGTGGCTGACATCACGTTGGCTGTAAACGAAGTCAATATGGCCGCGGAGAAGGTCTGGATCCTGGACAGCGGCTCCAGCCGCCATCTGGTGAACAATGCATCGTGGCTCGAGGACGTGGAGCCGTACGTAGACTCGTGCGTGCAGCCGAACGGGGATCCGCTGAACATTACCAAGAAGGGCACGCTCACGCTAAAGGTTACGGCGTGTGAAAAGGAGCAGACTGTGAAGCTGGTTGATGTGTACTACGCCGAGAACGTGGCGCACAATCTCATTTCCTACAGCACACAGGACCGGAAGGGCTTCGCGCTGACAGAGAAGGCCGGCCGTCGTGTTCTGGCGGGCAAGAACGGCGGGTGTGTGATTTGTTTTGTCGACCTGCAACGATCCGTGCTCGTCGTGCACGCGAGAGTTGTGAAGAGGAGCGTAGACTTCGCTCATCGATCGTGTCGGAGGAGTGATCTGCTCGGACTTGAAGGGGCCGATGACTCCACGCGACCGCCTGAACAACAGGTGCATGATCAACTTCGTGGATCACTATAGCAACTACTGTAGGGTGTTTTATTTAGCGCGCACGAAGGACGCGGTCGCCAAGCAGTTCGAGCACTTCTTAGTGTCTTTTGAGAAGCAATTTAATTGTCGGATTCATGTCCTGCGTACGGACTCAGGAAGAGAGTACCAGAACGTTGATCTGTTCTGCAAGAAAACAGGGGTAGCGAGGCGGCGCAGCGAGGCACGCAACCCGTCAAGCAACGGAAAGGCCGAGCGTATGCACAGAACCATTATGAACATGGCCCGGTGCATGATATTTGCATGCGGGTTACCGCTCAACTTCTGGGGGACGCGGTACAATACGCCGCGTATATACTCAAAAGGGCGCCGACGACTAACTCGAACCCTGGGCGCGCGTCTCCGATCAAGCTCCTGACGAAGCAGACGCCACCGCTGGGCGAGATAGTGGTCTTCGGGTCGCCTTGCATGGTGTACAGGGACCCAGGGAAGACGAATTTCGCCCAAAGAGCGCAGCAGGGCATGATCGTGGGAATCGGTGAAGAAACGAAGGGGTACCGAGTGTACCTGCCGAAGGACAAGGTAGTGGTGACCACACAACACGTTAGAGACATCTAGACGCTCGACAAGTCGCAGAACGAGAACGTACAGAAGTTGTACCTCCAGGACGACGAAACTAGTGCCAAAGAGGGGACTGCAGGAGACGCAGACGTGGTCACGAACAGCTCGAAGAAGAGGTCCAGGCAGAGAAGGAAGAAGGGCTACACGAGCGAGCGCCATGTAACGCGCTCAGTAGCTCGACAAGCTGAGGAAAACGCGGCGGCGGTCACCCAGCAGGAGGAGTCGAGCAACAACGTAGTAAACAGCGTGACTGAGACGGACCCGAAGAGCTATCAAGAAGCTATGCGTAGTCGCCTCAAGGATCGGTGGTTGGAAGCCATACATGACGAGCTGAGCGCGTTAGAAGAGGAATGGAATGTGGACAGTTGTGCGGTGGCCTCGGAGAGTCCGTGTACTGCACACAAAGTAGGTCTTCAAAACGAAGAGAAATGCGGAGGGGGTGGTCGAGCTCCTGAAGGCACGGCTCGTTCCTTGTGGGAATGAGCAGGGGTTCGGCGTGAAGTATAGCGTCACGTTCGCCGCCGTAATTGAGATGAGCAGCGTGAAGCTGATACTAGTGTTGGCACGGAAGTGGCGGGTGCCCGCTAAGCATGGTGATGTACCTAAAGCCTATGTAAAGGCGAAGAAGGAGGCTGAACTGGCCATCTACATACGCATCCCCCAAGGCATGGATATTCCGGAGGAGACCCGAAGCCAGCTGGGCATCACGAGCAACGACGAGCTGGTGCTAGAGCTTGAGAAAGCTCTATGTGGGCTGAAGCAAGCCGGACGCCTGTGGAACGAATTGCTGCACACGAAGTTGTTGAGATCGGGTTTGTTCACAGCCTCACCGATGTGTGTGTCTATTTCAGGCGTCAATATGGGGCTTTGTTGGTCGTCGGCGTCTACGTAGACCATTTGCTAGTTACGGGTGCGCAGCAGGAGGTTGTGGACGCGTTCTTCTCAGAGCTGACTGTGCTATCTATTAAGGACTTGGGGCCAGCGAGCAAGTTCCTCGGGATGCGCGTGAGCTACAATGATGTGGAAGGATACAATCTAGACCAGGAAGTGGCGATCCTGGCCATGCTGAAGGAGCACGGGATGGAGTTTGCCCACGGGGTCCGCACCCCAATTGGAGCGGAGTACAACGAGCATCAAGAAGCTGGAGATGAGAAGCTGCCTGTCTTAAGTGGAGAAAATGTGGCGACTGTGAAGCAGTTCCAATCACTGGTAGGGAGTTTGATGTGGGTCGCGCGTTGCACGCGGCCGTACATCGCGTTCGCAGTACACAAGGCGTCGAGGCGTACGCATGACCCCACTGTGGCAGATTGGAAGCTGGCAAAGAGGATCCTGAGATACCTGAGCGGGACGAAGGAACTGCGGCTCCAAATGCGAGGAGACCGAAGAACAGAAGAGCTGCTTGAAGTGGTCGCATACAGCGACGCGGACTTCGCGACAGACAAGGAGGACCGGAAGTCTGCCACGGGTGGTCTGGTCACGATGGACGGAATGCCCGTCAGCTGGACCTGCAAGAAGCAAGGAGGCGTGTCCTTGTCGACGATGGAGGCGGAGTATACGGGCGCGTCAGTGATGGCCGCGGAGCTCCTGGGTGTGCGTGAACTGCTCGGGGAGTTGAGTGTGAAGCACGAGATACCCATGACGCTGCGCATTGATAACCAGGCTGCGCTCAAGCAGCTGGATGACGAAGGTGCGTCCGCGAAGGTAAAGCACATCGACGTGCGTATCAAGTTCGTTGGAGACTGCACGAAAAGAGGGGTCCTATAGCCTGAGTATCGCGAAAGCGTAATCATGCCGGCAGATTTGATGACAAAGGCGGTCGAGGCTCCAAGATTGGTCACCCTACGAGGGATTGTCGGGTTGCACTGAAATGTATCGATCGGAAACGAGAACGACGGATAACCTTTTTTGCTGTTCGGCGCTGCCGATGAGGAGGAGTGTTGAAGAGCGATCTCCGACCAGGGATCTGGGGGGCACCGAGCAGCTGCGACCAGCTGTGTGTATCTACTTTACATGACTAGCGTAGGGGTATGGATTCTTAATATCACTTCCCCTTTTACATTTTACCGCCAAGGTGCGCTACGGAACCTCCCAGTATTAGGGGCTTCAACAGTCACCACAATGCCTTTTATGCCTTTTAACTTCATCACAATGTGGTGAAGTGAAAAGGCTTTTTATTAATCAGCAATGCATTTATGTGGAAAATACCCGTTGCAGCAATGCTCAAATCGAAGCGATTTTTAGAGGCTCCAATGAGACAATGAGCTCACTAGCAGTATTTCCTGTTACATAGCAAACCGTGATGGATGTGACTCGGTGAGTGCATTTGTGCAGAAATTCTCTCAGTGGCATTTTCTTTGACAACCAAAAGATCTCTTTATTAAAACAGCATCATGAGCGAAAAGGACATTTCAAGAGGTGGCTGGCCATTTAGACGAGGCAGTAAACCCAATGATGTGCCAGTTCCGTCTGGTTGCGCTGCTATGATTAGGGGAGTGACTATTTCCACAAGGGGAGAGCCGGAGGATACGTAATCGTTTCCCATCTACTTAGATAGGTAGCCACGAAACCCCAACGCAAAAATACGCCTCCAAACCAACGCTTCAAAACGTTTATTTGAAAAGCGAGTCAGTTGCTGGGATTCATTTAGAATTCCCCCCTCGAAAGCAGTTCCAGGTCTCCCGCCACAGAAGCCACGTCCAAATGCGATCCCACAAGCGAAAGGATCCGCCACCACGCGAGTCTTCACACTCTGAAGCCTCATTCGAGTTGTCTGAAGAAGACTCGGTGCATGATGTCCCCTCTACAGAATCCAGTAACGTACCGAGCCTTCTCAACAAAACTTACGACAGTTGGGACGAGTTCACTAACGATTTCAAGCAATACTGCAAGAAGACATATCAGGTAAAAGATTTATTGTGTGCGAAGGCGATGAAATGCTAATTACGTACTGTTATCTAGACACTTGTGAAGAGAACATCTACGAGTCGAACCGCGCGGAACACGCGAGTTCAGAATCATTACACAGCCCAGCAAGGAACGGCTCCGGAGTCAGAGCTATTCCTTGACGAAACATTTCCCTATTACTTGGTGTCCTACGCGTGCACGCACTCAGGAAGGCATAGAAGCAGATGTTCTGGAAAGAGGCCTCGGCAAACAGTACGCACAATTGGCTGCAAGGCCAGGGTACGTTGTCTCCACGTGAATCATATCAATAGTTAAGTCTAACCATTATTTAAGCTGAATGTGCTGTTGCAGCGCGATGGAGAATCGTACTTCTTGAAAGTCTCTGTTCACGAAACAGAACACAACCATCGGCTTGGACGGGATTCATACAAGCGTCTACCTAGTAATCGGCTCCAGTTACCAGTTGCAGAGCTTTCTACGATGAACATGCTTCGGAAAGTAGGTCTTTCCAGAAAGAAGATTCTGAAATACATTTGGGACAATACAGACTCCGAGCCGGATATTGTTGATATACACAATCTCATTGCCAAGCTCAAGAGAGATGATGAAGCGGGGACCACGGTTTCTGACAGGCTGGCTGAAACGTTAGATCGTTTCTGTGAAAAAGACAGCTTTGCTGCAGCGCACGTTTGTATGGACCGACAAGGTGGAAAGGTGAGTTGGAGTGGATATTCCGGCAGGTATCAAAGTTGCTAAAAGTGTGTTTGTTGCCAGCCTGTCGCTAGATGCATAACAGTACAGTCGTCACATATGCGGAGCCTATTTTCGTCGTTTCCAGAAGTCTTACTTGTGGATGCAACGCATGATACTAACTCCGAGCGGTACAAACTTTTTTCATTCATGGTTCATGATTCTCACGGACGCGGTCAACATGTGCAGGTACGAGACCAAAGTAGTTGCATGGATGTTATGGACGTCTTAGGGCTGTAGGCTGTGTTCGTGCCGCAACCTCATCATGTCCATAATGCACTGTATTGTATTTGTTTGTGACAATGTTGTGTGGATTGTATCTGTTCTTGTGGTTGGTTGTGGTGTCTTGTCTGCCTTGTGTGGCATGTTTTCTATTTTCCTTAGCACGCTCTGATGACAGATGAGCGAGCGGAGTCCATGAGGTTGGCTATCTTACAGTTTAAGCGGTGTAATCCGGCTTGACCAGCGGTGACTTGTATTGTTGTGGATAAGGATTTCACGGAGATTGGAGTTTTTAGAAGTGAATTTCCAGATGCAAGAGTCCTGTTGTACCAGTTTCATGCTATCCGGTATATCCAGGACAGGATTGGTAAACATCGTACGGATTGGATTCAATTCAGCGTGAACGCTTGAAGCCGATCGCTATTCTCATTGTTAGAGCCACGTCGGAGGAGGAATATAAGCGCTGTTTCGACTACATGAAGCAAGAGCTGGAAACGAAGGATGGCGAAGTACCCGTATTTTGGTCTTATTTCCTGGATAATTGGCATGCTTCCAGGGAGATGTGGTGCTCTTTCTTACGTGACAACGTTACTCACCTTGGCAACTCGACGAACAATCGCTTGGAATGATCTTGGCAGAAAATTAAAACAATCGTCGATCGAGATGTGGATTTAGATGAAGCCGTTACGAGTTTAATTTGGTGGGCTAGATACAAGGAAAAACAATTTACCGCTGACCTGTGTCGAGTCGGCCGAGTCGTTGATACGGTTCGCCACACAAATCCTGAGTTGGCCCGGCTAGCGCAGATCGTTAGCAAACACGCGTACGATATTATCGAAGAACAATTCAAAGTAGTTGTCTCCCCCCAAACATACTACACTATTGAAAGAAGGCTAAACAAGAAATTTGCTCTCCATAGTGAAAACACAACATGTGTTATCGACGGAGCCACGTGGAAGTCGTTTTGTATGCTTGGACGGACCTGAAAGCTTCCTTGTCGTCATGTTATGTATCTGCGAAACCTGTTGAAACTGGAAACTGTTATTCCGTTCGGCTACATCCCGGATCGCTGGTGTTTCAACTCAGAGACGATGCTACAGCAATTTCGCCAGAAGGACTTTGACGTTTGTGGCTATTCGGAGCGAACCGTAGATGGGAGAGGCAACTCACGGACGAAGGCGCAGACGGAAAAGTACGTGGAGGCTAACCGGAGCACCGACGAATAGCAGAGACTATAAGTATCTATGGAATGCGGCAGTATATTCAAGCTCTGGAATTGATCGACCGTCTAACTCAAAGCCTATCTGAATGCAATTTCCATGCCATTGAGAGAGCGTGCGAAATTTTGGGTAAACATACGCAGAAAGACAATACTTCAAATTCTCCACGAGTCCAACAGCAAACGACACGACCATCTCAACAGCCCCGGATCCAGCCTACACAAGACGAACCACAAACCCAGGTCCAATCTACACAAGGGCAACCACAATCTCCACCTCCTGGA
Organism: Phytophthora palmivora; assembly: GCA_008079305.1. Lineage (NCBI taxonomy): Eukaryota > Oomycota > Peronosporomycetes > Peronosporales > Peronosporaceae > Phytophthora > Phytophthora palmivora. Next base: position 12,545 of record VOQZ01000219.1, on the reverse strand, counting down.
GCGCTTGCTGCAGCCGATCGCGGTAACGAAGATATCGCAGGTAGTGAAGAACTAGGAGAAGATGGACAGGAAAGTTTAAATACCTTGGAGAACTCGCAGAAAAATAGCAGTGATCACCTCGAAAGCGATGTGGACAGCGAAGAGATAGATAAGACGCTCAGTGCTTTGAAGACAGGTCACCCGAAACGTCCGTGCATCTGGTCTGTTAGCAAGACGGTAAAACCTGCTGGACGACCCGCTCGGACACTAAAACAGCGCCAATTTGAAAGAAGGAAAAAGTTCAAGAAGATCACAGCACTGTTACAGGAAAGCTCTACACACAGAAATGGCGGCAAGGGGTGTTTGGAACAACTCCAACGTCGTATTAATGATGAACCTGCGACATATAGGACATTGAAGGAGTATCTAGACAATTTCTCCGTATTATCAAGCCTTCCACCCCTGATCAAGCTCGGAAGTTGTGTGTGGCTGTTCCTATTACTAGACCTGATGTCGTGAAGAAGAATGCGTCAATGTGTGATGTTATCCTTCCTGCAGAGTGGGTACGACACTGTCTGGAGTTGATGAAGCAATGCCAAAGAGAGTATCGGGAGCGTAATGATGTAGAATTGGAGGATCACTGTGTATTACTGAAATTTCAACAAGGACGGACATCGATTTATCCCAAAGTTACTGGGGATTATATCATCACTATGGGTGCTTGGCATGGAGCTCAAACGGGTTTTAGAATGATACAAGATTGTATCTCATGGATACAAGAAGTGGACATTGAAGACGCCCAGTTGGACTCTGTGTTTGGCGAGAATCGTTCCGTCAGCATCGATGACATTTGCGCATGTGTGGCAAACATTAACTTAAGCGTTGTCGATGAACAAGCATTCTTGGATTTAATTCACAATGAAGCAGCGGATGTTGTCATGGGGGCGGCTATTGCTGCAATTTGTATGGATGCAAATAGTCAACCAGGGGCAAACCATGTTAGTACGTTTTCAACGCAGTTGATGGCAATGGGGACAGACAAAGAAAAAACGGATTGGCTAGAGAAACATCAGGTAGTAAGTTCGGCACGCGATAAAATTGTGGGTGCTCTGTGGGTAAACACCAACCACTGGTGTGGTATTGCAATAAGCCTCGAAAAAGCACGTTCAAGATCATGGACCCTCGGAATGACAAGGATACTGTGGTGAAGCGGATAATAAGTTTTCCGATTTCAATCTTGTCCCGTCAATCAAGGTCGCGAGTAACTCCTCTCTATGGTGATCCTCGATATAGTGACATTCACTATAATGACCAAGTGAATGCGTGCGCCATCATCCCCTTCCAAGACGATTGTACCCACGCGATATCGATCTTGACAGGTAAATATTGATCTTGACTTTTATAGGTATTGTGGTGAAGCAGATAAGAAGTTTTCCGATCTCGATCTCGTCCCGTCAATCAAGATCAAGAGCAATCCCTCTCTACGGTGATCCTCGGTATAGTGACCTTCACTATAGTGACCAAGTGAATGCGTGCGCTCTTATCCCTGCCCAAGACGATTGTACCCACGCGATATCGATCCTGACAGGTAAATATCGATCTTAGCTTTATTATGGGTTTTAAGAAGCCAGTGCGGTATGGATAGCCACAGATGGGAAGCATAGGATATTAACCATTAATTCAGAGTTGTTTTTACCTTCTACTACACAAGTCTTCCTTCATCCACGCTATTCCGGGTAGGGATATACAAGATTGGCCCTCCCGACGCCACGCAGGATCAAGATCGACACTAAGTGGAACCCCTACGCCCAGATTGCTTGGCTGGACGTTCGTCAACCCTCAAATCTCAAGAACCCGCTATAGGAAGCGGCAAGCACGTATTGGAAGCTATTGGATAAAGGTCACACACCGACCACAAGACCCCCCGAGCTAAGATCGACACTGGTCAAAGCAAGATCGACCAAGTACAACCAAGATCGAAGCTCGGTAACTACACGGCGCAGCGAGTAGAAGTATCCCCGCTGCTGCCACCTTCCCCGCTGTCCTGTCAGACAGCAAGATCGACAACAAGCGCGTCTAATAGAGATCACCCGAGGAGCGATCTAGTCCCACCGACGGGTACACAAGGTGAGATCAAGTAACTTCACGGAAGATCGGAGTACCCCCTCCGTTAGTCGGCAGTTCGGGCGCAGTGTGCAAGAGGACTCCTGCGATCTTGCGATTTCGCAGAACCACTTCGCCACAATGGTGCGCGTGCCCGGATCTTTGGGTGACTCGGGATTTCACCGTGAGTCCCATGAAGAAGCGCATGCTGATCTTAGATCAGGGAAACCAGCGTCGTTGGAGATCGGATCACCAACGACACCGCTGAATCAAGATCGATCCGCGGATCGGCAGAGCTTTGGGAGGAGCTCTACCGACGGAACAGAGGAAGGTCCGGCTACGGACCTAGAAGATAAGCCTCTACCTCCTCCCCAGGTCCCTTCGGGGACCCCAGCAGATTCCGACTTGCGTCGCGATCTGCAGGACGAAAGTCCACCGGCGAAAGGCATCCAAACGCTCGTCTCCAAGTCGAGCACAAAAAAGAAGTCAACAAGATCGAAGCCTCTACGGAAGAAGTTGAAAGCACCAGGATCGGATGTTGATGACCAAGACGATCTTAAAACAGTGTGGACTGATGAGTCCCTCGAGATCGCATACCACAAGAAGGAACTTCACACCTTCTTGATCAAGAACCCCGTTATGCAGATCATCAAGCCGAAGATCATTAGTGATCTAAAAGGCCCAGTGCAGAAACCCACTGCAAGATCGAGCAAGCTAGAAGCTGCGAAGGCGCTACTACAACTGATCAAGGAAGGTGGGATCATCGCAGGATCGTTCGACGCTAATGAGCTATTCGATACGAGGCTCAGTACGATCAACACGGCTTTAATGTCGATCTTCGATCTATTGAAGCCCTTGGTAGGTGAAAAGAATGTAACCTCCAAGGCCGCGACTAGATCAACCGACGACACGCTAAGATCGTTGCCAGCACTCACATTGGAAGATCAGAGAGGAACATCCTCGCATTATGAGTCGGCGACCGAGGAAGTGGACACTGACAGTGCAGATGACCCACCTCGGATGACGCTAGGCCCTTCAGGAGCTGCCATGCTACGGCAGCGTGGAGATCATGAGACCAAGCGAGTGACGGATGGCATCGCGCCAAACATGACACAAGGATCGAATGCAAAGTTGGAATCGTACTTCCAAGCGGCTATGAGCCGATTTTTGAAGGAACAACAAGGCCCTAGCAATCCCGTGATCTTAGCACCAGCAGAAGACCGAGATGTGGATATGGAGTCTGTGGGGTCGCTAGATCGACATCCAAGTCCTCATGAATACGACCCAGACTATCTCGATCTTGATCCTCCTAGACGTGCGACTGTAGCATCAGCATCAGCCACGACCACCGGAAGATCGACAAGTGTTCCACGCATACGAGTATCTGCCATGTCTGAACTCAAGGAGTTCGCGGGGAGAGAAGGGGACGAAGATCGAGCCAGGGCCTGGCTCAGCAAGGTAAAGTCTGCCTTTATGCGAGATCAAGCTCCTGACGAAGAAAAGTGTCTGGTGTTCGGCGATCTCCTCGCAGGATCGGCGCGAAACTGGTATCGACAGCTTAGTCGCACAACACGCAGTACCTGGAAGGATCTACTCAGTAGCTTCCAAGTTCAATATTGTGGACGAGGAGTGTCAGTCGCGAGGCAATATTACCATGCGCGCAAGAGATCGGACGAATCTCCGCTGGAGTATTTGTACCGGCTCAATGTGGCAGGACTCAGGGCCCGCCTCCAGATCAAGGATGGACCTTCGGAAGTTCGACGTGAACACGTGGAGCACTTCATCGAAACTCTGGATGACCGCGATCTTGCAGATCACCTGGCCTTACTAAGAATCCCAGACGCTGACACCCTGGAAGAAGCACTTCGATCTCGGCAACGAGCGAAGGCACGACAGAGCAAGGCCGTTTATGGATCAATCAAGCCTCGTCAGAAGAACAACGGTGCAGCAGCCCCGTCTGCGTCAACTCGGGCCGTCAGAGCTGTCAAGGCGATCTCAGATAGCAGCGAGTCTGAAGAGGACTCTAGTGGATCGGATGGCGAAGCAGGATTACGTCGTGTCTACCTCGCAGCATCAGGAAACAACGAAGGGCAGCAAGATCAAGGTCAAAAGAACCAAGATCACAGTCGCTCGGAGACCGGAAACAGTCGCGCGCAACAAGATCGACATGATATAGGTTCGCCACCTAAGCGATGCTCGCACTGTGGGTCGCGCAAACATAGCGATCTTGGGTGTTGGGGACGTCTGACGTGTGAGAAGTGCGGTCGTAAAGGACATCCCTCAGATCGCTGCCTATTCACATGCAAGGCATGTGGTGACATTCACGAAGCGGGAAAGTGTACCATGGAGGAATTTTACAACTTGATCCGACAATGGTACAATCCCACCAAGCACGCCGGCATGTTGCCAGAGACGGCGGAAAAGATGTTAAACTAGGACGCTCGCGGGTTTGAAACCGGTACGAGACGAGCGTTCTAGCTATTGCATTTATGCATATGTCGAGAAACAATCGGAGGCAACAGTTAATCAACTGATCAATCCGATCGACAATACATGTGATCTTCTGGAGAAACCTACCGCTACAGTGTCAAGTATACGCCAGATCGATGAATATGCAAGATCGAGTGTGATGATGGCTCTTGAGATTTCCCCTGGGGAATCGCGAGGTTACTGGAAGTATCATGTTCCAGACAAGAAGTTCAAGCAATCTAAGGCTATGGGGAAGATCAACAACAAAAAAGCAACTTTGCTATTTGACAGTGGTGCTGAGGTGTCCATATTGGATGCCACCTTTGCTCGTAAGGTCGGGTGCCACATTGATGAGAATCAAACGTTGGAATGCGAAGGTGTTGGACGATCTCCATATAAGATCGAGGGACGTACTCGTCTCAAGATCACGCTGGCAGGATCGCTAGTGTACTTCTTTGATGCATGGGTAGGTCCGCCCACCGGAGGTCAAGATCTGATACTAGGAATGGATTTCATGGTGCCAGCGGGTATCCGCCTCGATCTCGCTGATGGGACAATATGTCTACCCGATGAAGTCCGCCTTCAGATGGCTGGTAGGCGTCCTCTTTACGGTGACAAGGTAGAACATGTGTGCTGGAAGGATCACTACTGGATCGATGTCGGACAGACGGCCGAGATCAGGCTACGCAGTCAGACGTCAAACCAGTATAAGCTATGGGTCACCAGGGGAGATCGATGGGTGCCAACAATCACAGTCGGACCAGGAAGGACGCGTTATCTACAGGTGACCAACATAAGCGATCGTGCACTGACTCTCCACGAAGGATCGAGAGTCGCGATGTGGTTAAGTGGAGATCGTATTCCCCGAATTCCGGGATATGTATCCGTCGGATCGAGGAGGTACGCCGAATGGCAAAATCTCGCGTATCAGGCAACTACGGATGAGATCAGTGAAGCGGGTACCAACGAGCAGATCACCGAGCCGATGGTGGAGCGTCCCGAGTACGTAACACCAACTGCGATCTTACCACGGCCGGTAAAAGCCATTCAGAATGTCAAGATCGCAGGGAACGGGGACGCAAGTCCACCGTCAATCGAATGTACGTCTGACCAAGTCAAGATCGACCCTGCTAACGGTAATAATCTTCGCACCAAGGTCGCGGCAGACATAGGCGATCCTACGATGGATGATGAAGTTTGTATCAAGGAAGGGGGGAGCTTATTCGCAGAAGATGTGGAAGATCAAATGGCTGTGCTACCAGAAGTGACCGCGACCACGGAAGAAGTCAAGATCGAAGATCTTCAAATAGGTGATGCCAATACCAACACCCAGGAGGAGATCGAACGTCTTGTGCAGATTATCTGGAAGCGGAAGCACCTTCTTATCGGAAAGGGCAATGCCTTACCACCAGCAGCGAAGGGAGTGGTATGCGACATAGATGTGGGGAATGCAAAGCCAGTCGCTCAACGTTGTCGCAAGGTGGCGATACAATTCCGCGAAAAGTTATATCAACTAATCAAGGGACTACTATCTGCTCGAATGATCCGACACTCGACCTCTCCTTGGGCTTCACCCATAGTTGTGATTATCAAGAAGAATGGGATCGACATCCGGTTATGTATCGACTACCGCCTGGTTAATAGTCTGACAAGGCTCATGGTATATCCTATGCCGCTGATCAATGATTTGCTGGATGATCTCGATAAGGTTCTCTGGTATTGTTCCTTGGATATGGCCAGCGGTTTCTGGGTAGTGCCCATGACGGACCGAGCCCGATCGATCTCGGCATTTATTACTCCATTTGGATTGTTTGAGTGGAATCGAATGCCGTTCGGACTTAAAAACGCTCCCCAGATCTACCAGAGACTCCTAGACAATGCACTATATGGATTCGTGAAGTGACCCAAGATCAAGATCGATCCGGCCGAAAGGACGTATTCGAGGCAGGAGAACCTGATCTAGAGAGAAGTGAGTCAGTGTTGGGACGTCGATCTTACATCGACGACATACTGGTAACCGGAAGATCGTGGGACGCGTTATGCGAAAAGGTGGAAAAGCTGTTAGACGCCTGCGACGAGTGGAACTTGTCCATCAGTGTCGCCAAAAGCTTCTGGGGTCAACGAAAGGTGGACTATCTAGGACATCGTGTATCAGCTGAAGGTTTGGAGACACATCCAAAGGATTTGTCGGCTTTACAAGAATTACCGTTCCCCACCAACCTAAGATCGATGCAATCATTCTTGGGGAGTCTCAACTACTACAGCCGATTTATTGAAGATTTCGCGATCTACGCATCAGTTCTGTACGAGCTACGTGAAGCGGATTTCTACGAGATCGCTCGGAAGATAAAATCGACTGGGGACGATGAGGGTGTCGTGGCAGAAGAGGATGGTAGTTGGATCGAAGCCAAGGCAGCGTTCGCTACACTAAAGAACAAGATCGTGAATGCTCCGATCTTACAACACTTTGATGTGGATCGACAACCGGTGGTGGTAGTATACGCCAGCAAGTGGGCGATCTCAGCTGCCTTGATGCAAGAACACGACGGGGTGTACAAGCCAGTAACTTTCACTAGTCGCACGCTCAAGCCGAATGAGATCAACTACGGTATGGTCGACAAGGAAGTGTTGGCTCTCTCAGGATACTAGACATCTGCTATACTCAACTCGTGACAAGATCGATTAAAGTATTGACGCGCCACTCCACATTGGCATGGCTACTTCACTCATCTGGATTGCAAGGACGGTTAGGACGATGGGCTGCACTTCTATCAAGCTGGACCCTTGAGATCGTCAAATGTACCAGAGGAGAGGACGAGATCTTAGGCGTGATCGCGGCAAGTATTACGCCCCGCAAGGAAGTGGACTCGATCTTGATTTCGATCGCTCCCAGGAAACAACCGCGACAAGTGATCTCGATGCCACCTCCAACAGTGGAGCCAGACGAGAGATTACTAGTTGTTAGTTTTGATGGATCAGCACGTGTGAAACGAAGTGGAGGAGCATACAGTGGAATAGTGTGGAGCCTACCAGAATGGACAGTGATCTCAGCAGCTTCAAAGTATCAGCTCGATCTTACGGTAAATGAGGCTGAGTACCATGGTCTGCTTCTGTGCCTCGATCTCCTGTCAGATATGGACAGGGGACGCCTGATTATCTGTGGAGATTCTAACTTGGTGATCAGACAAATGAAGGGTGAGATCGAGTGCAAAGCCCCGGGGTTAACGTTGTTACGGCAGCAGGCACTGGAACGTCTCCGATCTTGGCCCAACCATGAGTTCCTTCATATGAAGCGAGATTGGAACCAAAGCGCAGATAGTCTGGCGAGTGCTGCATTACGTCGCGAAAGTGGAGTGGTGATTGTCACGGAAGAGGAGCGCCAAGATCTTATGACTCTCAATAGATTGGATGAGTTGCTAATAGCTAAGGACGATGCAGCTACAGTCAAGATCGCTGCTGTCACAAGATCGCGTAAGAAATGTCGACCTCAGGTGTTACAAGAAGAGATTGTGCAAAGAATGAGGATGGAGCGTATTAGCCGAGCGCAAAATGAGGAAAAATGGATCGTCGATCTTAAGGCCTACCTGCGAGGGGACGTACAAGATCTTACTTCGACTGAAGCGAAAAGCTGTTCTAAGATCGCAGATCGCTATGAGACGGATGAGTCAGGATTATTGTTCTATTTTCCGCCGACCAAGCGGTCCGACGAAGATCGCGATCTTATGGCTAAGCTTGTGGTGCCCGAAACATTGCAAAGCGATCTTATGCACCACTATCACACAAGTTTGGAAGGTGGTCACCAAGGTATTGGACGGACATACCACAAGATCAGAGCTCACTTCCACTGGCGCGGACTATATCAGAGTGTGCAACGCTACGTGGGTCAGTGCATAGATTGCGAGACGGGAAAAGGACGGCCTACGATCCATGGGGAATCGCCTGGGAATTTACAAGCTACGTACCCGTTCCAGATTATCGGTATGGATCACATACCGTCACTACCAAGATCACACAAAGGAAACACTGAGCTATTGATCTGGATCGATCTATTCACTGGATATGTGATCGCGAAAGCCAGCGCATCAAGAACAGCCCAGACTGTCGCCGAGAACTATGAGGAATGTGTTTTCCGCCGGTTCGGTGCAAGCGAGGCTATCCGACATGACCGAGAACCCGGTTTATGTCTGACTTCTTCAGATCGTTCAACAAAATCGTGGGACAGAGACAGCGAGCAACAATGGCATACCGCCCGCAAGCAAACGGTACAACCGAACGGATGGTGGGAACATTGACACGTGCAGTAAAAATGTATGTGGAGGATGTCGACCAGCGAGATTGGGATGAATATGCTGAGCGCCTCACCTTCGCACTCAATACTGCCCAAGATCGCGTCCGAGGAGATACTCCATTTTATCTGTTACATGGCTGGGACCCTCGATCTACGCTAGAAGCAATGGTACCATTAGGATCGACGAGAAGGCGAGATCGTGAACCCCGCCGATGGCGATACCGGATACAGAAGCAATATCAACAAGCACGTGAACAAGTGAATGAGAGATTACGTGTTGCGATCCAAGAAAGGTCAGATCGACACAATGAAACGGTCCGACCACATGAGATCGAAGTTGGAACTCAAGTGTGGCTGTATCTAGATCGGGTCAAGGAAGGATATGCGCGTAAGCTGGCACATATGTGGCATGGCCCTTTCCGTGTGTTGGAACTAGTGGATGAACACGCAGTACGTCTTGAGATCGCCGGTACAGAATATCGACTCTTCCCAGTGGTGCATGTCTCTAAGATCAAGCCTGTACGACAATTCCGGACCGTCCCCAGGTGCGGTTGACAATACAAGATCAAGATCGATATGATTTTGATGAAGCGTTGTTGCCTGAGGACAGCTGGATACGAGATCTAGACAATGACGAATACGAAGTCGAAAAGATCGTAGACATGCGATCTGGGAAGCGTACGCGGTATGGACGTACGTTACGTGAATTTTGGGTACACTGGAAAGGATACGACGAACCGACATGGGTAGATGAAGCCGATCTTAATTGTGGAGCTCTACTGTATGACTATTGCGAGATCGAACGAATCGAAATCGATTCGAGGTCATGCAATCACATGAGGAGCCATAAGGAGGCGAGATCGTGAAGTGAGCTGGTCACATCACGAAGAGCTAAGTGAAGGATCTATCGGACGGCGATAGATCAGGTGGATGGTGGTGAATATGATACATGTGAAACCGACTAGATGACTATAAGTCACTAGGATCGAAGGCGTTAATATCTTAAGAATGACGCATAAAAGGAAGGAAATCGCAAAGAAGAAATGGATTAATCAAGAAGATTACAGCACCGCTATGTTAGAGGCTGGCTGAGAGGAAGGTGGCACGTTGACGAACTTGTCCTGAAGACGAGGAATACGCGTCGCTGGATGATCAGCAGAAGATCGGCGATATTGTAGACGCCAAGGTTCCGCAAGATCAACGGCGGACAACGCATCCTCTAGCGACGCAGCAGACACATCCGGATACCAGATCTTGGGGTGCGCGGCTTGGGAAAATGTAGGAAGAAGGGGTCCAACAAGATATCCAGATCGCAATATGTTGACGCAGAGCCGGGATAAGATGTCGAAATAGAAACTGCTTCCAGGCGGCTCCAGCCCGAGATCGACGCTGGCGACGACCTTCATGGTAGGCCGATAAGGCTGCGTCAGCAACACACATGTCTTCCGAGATCGGCAAGAAATGACTCGACTCCCAGATCGCCTGAAGATGCTTCTCCTCATACTCCAGATATTTCTCACAAAAGCCAGGAGGCATAAAATCAACCATGAAGGAGAGAGGTCCTTCGGCGGACTCCAGAGACGCCCACGGTGGGGGAGTAAGAGACATCAGGCATCCACAGCAGGTCCCGTGACAAAATCTTCGATCTCGATCCGAGAAGGTGTTGCTGAAGAAGCCACGTCTGGAAATAGCCATTCAGAGACACCGAGCAAAAGGTGACTCAACACCTTGGTGTTCAAGGTGGAGATGCTCAGATGACTCACACGATCGACGTCCCAAGGGAAGACGTCCGCTGAGCGGAATAGACGTCTGGTGATCAAGCTGGGAATCCACTCTGATCTTGGAACCTTGGGGTATGGCGGAGTCAAGGTGGTGGCTCGGAGGACGTCGAATATCAGGAAGTGATTTACCCGCACTAGACTCAAGATCACTGCCATCGGGAGCGGAATTAGGGCTACCCATGGACGGATCGATCTCCGGAGACTGCTCGGATGGGTCGTCGGAAGGAATATCACTTCCCTCGCCACCCAAGTCGATAGGATGGCCGGCAGTCCTGAAGTACCTGATCTCCCCCAGACGACTTGGATCGACGAAGGTCCGAACGAGATTTAGCCAAAGCTGCAATACCTCAGGATCGTCCGCATCATCCTGCTCAGGAGAACCATCTTCTTGCTCGATTTCGGACTCTTGGGGAAGATCAGGAGAGCCGCCTTCCTGCTCAGGAGAGCCGCTTTCTTGCTCGATCTCAGACTCTGAGGAAGATCGGGGAGTTCAGGTTCAGGAACGTCCGGATCGGGACCCTCGGAGTCAGGAAGGTCGTCAGGGGATTTGGAGGATGAGAGATCGAGCCGACGAGTCTTGCGAGATCGAGGTGGGGATGATTCCGACCCAGATCGAGGACGCGTCAGACTTGCTGGGTCGGAAGAGCGACATCTTGGTTGAGGGACGTGCCACAGCCCAAATCGACTATAAGCGTCCGTGTAATGAGCTGAGAGAGCAGCATGCTCCACCCGTAGAGCAGCAAGCTCCCGCTTCTGGCTCGCGAATTGGTGATCCACTTGGGTATGAGCAGTCTGAAGATCGCGACCTGTTGCTCTAAACGGGAGATGTTGGCCCTCATAGAGTCAACATGATTCCCACGAGCGCGAAGTTCAGCCCGAGCCTTATCCAGACGCTCAGACGAAGACGCAACCTTCGCCACCGCTTGATCTCGCTCGGATTGAGCCTCATGACAGCTTGCGCGGAATTGATCCCGCTCCTCTTGGAGCCGAGCGATACGTCGATCTTGTGCGCTGATCTGACGCTGGAGTTGGAGAGCAGCCGCTTCCAGTGAAGCCTCCGACCGCTCCAGCGCTTGACACCGCTGCTGAGCCTGGATAATCTTGATCTCGATTTTCAGACGCTGACGGACCTCCAGCAGCGATTGATCTTGGGTCTGATCACGCTGACGAGCGCAATCAGCTCCTGATCTTGATTAAATAAAAGTCGGGCGAGCGCAGTGGGAGGCGGGGAACCAAGATCGGGATGACTGGTTAGAGCAGCCAATTGAGCTTGGAGGTTCTGGACCTGGCGCTTCAAAGTGTCAATCTCGTCTTCCAGACACAAGATCGTACTCTTAGAGGTGGCTTGCAGCTCGTCGTAAGCTTCCGAAGCTTAGGACCCTGTCTAGCTTCTCTTCAAGTTCTTCAACCGTGGATTGCTCTCCACCAGCTCTGCGTTGGAATCCTCCAGTGCTTCGATCAACGCGTCATACCGATCTTGACAAAATTAGCGAACGGCATGGCCTGAGATCGGAGGTGACTCAATTTGCGATGCAGATCGCCCATATGACGAAGAGAGTCCACGTGAGCGTGTTGGAGATCCTCATGATCATCTTGCAGTTGGCGGAAGATCGACTCACGACTGATAATGTCCTCCACACCCTTAGAGAAGCTTGAACGTCTCGGAGCGACGCCGAACGACTTGTAGGTCCACATAAGATCGGTGAACATGGGCCGTCGGCGCAGAATGCAACCGGTGACATTCGGACACGAAGAATGAGGGTGAGGTGGTGAGTCGGAAGACGAGTCAGGATCGACGGAGGCTGCGGCCACCGCGAGCAGGCCCAATTGGCCCGGGCGTAGTCGATCTTGGAGTGGACGGAAGATTGGAGGCTTGATCTTGAACATGGAAGACGATGGGCAGGAAGGAGATGCGATGCGGCGAG
>VOQZ01000218.1:0-22586 GCA_008079305.1 Phytophthora palmivora | reverse complement strand
GGATCTCCGTCGATCTGTGGTCGCTTTGCGTCGCCGGGGTGTTGCGTTTGAGCGATGGCTTACGTCAAGCCACTCGTCGGGCCGACGATGTGGCGGATCAGAAATCGTGAGCATGTTTGCTCTCTCGAGTCGCTCGAGATGATGTGTGCTCCCCAAGGTCGAGAGATCGGGCGCTATCGGGCTGAAGTTCACCGTCTTCGGGAGGAACGGGATGCCCTTCAATCCTCTTGGAGTCTGATCGCGTTGTCGCCTGGAGCCGCCGCCACCGTGCCCGAGATCTCGGCCTTAGAGGCGCAGATCATCGATCTCAACAGAGATCTGGATCGTCGTGATCGGACGAGATCCATCATCTGCAGGCCCACATCGACGATCTCTTGGGAGATCGTCGCAATCTAGAATCCACCATCCATCACCTTGCTTCTGAGATGGCGCAAGCGGGAGGAGAGATCCTAGATCTCCAGCAAGCAAACCGCGATCTGGATCGAAACCGAGAGGATGCTGAATCTGCTCTCTCCGCGACGGAGGAGAGCCTACGTCGAACTCGATCCGAGCTAGATCGAGTCGAAGCTGAACTGCTCCTATCTCGCTCCGATCGCGCCGATCGCGGGTCTCCGGGTCCCGATCCACAGCTCCAGCAGACCGATCTCCCACCCACAGGACCCACCCAACCGATCTTAATCAGGTCGTCCAAGAGCGCAACTCCTTGCGAGATCAGATCCGCGCGGGACACCGAGATCCTGGCGGCACAGCGGACCTTAGGGTTATTACAGTCGGATCTTGCAGCCCACCGGACTAGATCGGCCTCCGATAAGGTTCGGCTGCAGACGCTGGAGGGCGATATGACCCGTGCGCGTCATGATGTGGAGGTGGCCCAGAAGGCTTACGCCGATCGGGAGCGCACCATCACCGAGAATCAAGCTCAGATCCGCACACTTTCTCGGGATCTGGGTTAAAGTGGTTCGTGAGCGCGATGCCCTCCGCCACGAGTATTCGGCTGCCTTTCAGCGCCTCACATCAATCTCGGCCACGATCGGAGCGCCTCTTCCCCAGACCCAGCTGCGTCTAGATCCTGGATCTGACACCGATCAGCCCGCGGGTGGGATCCCCCGTTCTCCTTCCGCGGAGACTTCGGGTAGTGATGATCAAGATGCTGACGCGTCTGGATCCAAACGATCTCGTAGCGGATCTAGATCTCCTTCTCCTTCGCGGCCTCTGAAGAAGCGATCCGTTCCTCTCGAGGCGGAGGATGAGTCTATGGATGAAGAGGACGAATCCGAGTTTGATCTGGGTGGAGGATCTACGGAGGGGGATCGCCTCCCCCAGATCAAGCCTCGATTCCACCACCCTCCAAAGACGCCGGACCCGTCAATCATCCGGCGAGGTGATGAGGTCGGATCCGGATCCGATGAAGAGGAGGAGGAAGAGGAGGAGAACGCGGAAGTGGCCGATGACCTCTATGAGGCTCAAACACTGATGGCCATTTCCCAATCCCGATCTGAGGCTCGTCGTCGAGATCATGCGTCTCCCCAACGTCGACCTGCAGCCGGATCCGGTGGATCCCCAGGTGGATCCGATGGATCGAACTCCGATGCAGGATCTGGAGATCAGGACAATGGACCTGGTCCTACGGGCGGATCTGGCCTGCCAACCCGCCCCTGGACGTCAGCCTCCTCGGATCACCTTCGTCCCTCAGGTTCCATTCCCTGAGGGTCGTTGTATTCCTGGTCGGCGGATTGTCCGAGTCATGGCTGCCGCCGACATAGATCCATGGATCGAGTCCCGGTTGGCAAATCAAACCTTGATCGCCATGACCGTGAACTTCCTGTTCCCGATCCTACCATTCCGGCCCGACTGGATCTTCCCCCATCGGCCGACGATCCACACATCCCCGACGGCCCCAGCTTTCTGTGGTCATTTGATCACAGAAGCCAACGTGAAGGCGCTGCAAGCGGCGGAGCCTTGGCAGGTGATCCGAAACACCTTGCCTCCGATTTCCTTCGAGGCCGATGTTGGTGGCCGGCTTGGGATCTTCATCCGACAGTACCGTGATTTCGAGTCTTCGGAGCTGATCGCGTACTGGGAATCGACACACAAGTTCCCGATCACTGCGGCATGATCGCGCAACGCCGTGGCTGGGATCTTTCGCTAAACAGCGTAACAATCGGAGATCCCACGCCGGCAATAGGTGGAAACGCATGCTGCTCACGCTGATCCAGGCCATGATCGAGGGGTGGTGTGATTTGGATCTACTCCTGGATCCATTCTTCCTCCACTTCCCCAAGCGGACTGACGAAGTGGCCTGGTATCCCGGGATCGAAGCCAGACGTGCTAATCTGGCCGATCCGCAGCTTAATCGTCGGGAACCCACCGATCTGCTGGAGGCATTAGCCGAGGCCGACACAGCAGATCCCTGGCGCAACCACTATCGGGATCACACCGCGGATCACCCTGCGCGCCATCTCCCTCGCCTGGATCGCAAGTTCTTCGGTCTTCAAGTGGCACAGCCTCCGGCCAGTAGCTAGATCGTAGTGATCAGCTCTTCGTGTGATCTATATCTTTTCATAACATCCTTCAATATATGTCCGGCGATCTTGACTTGTATGGTTCCCCTTTACTTCGATCCACTCTCATAGAGTCCTGGCCGACCTCGATCAGCTAGGATCTTTGGATCGCGAGACTTGATCTTCCATTCTCATCGTATTCCATGTATATATGCATACCCATTCCACCGATCTACATCCCTCATGTAGATCCTTCAACCGACTTCACCACGACAACAACCAGCTTGTTGTCGTTGATTGCGACCTCACGATTCCTCGTGAGATTGCATCACACCGAATCGATTATGATTCGTGCGATCTCGCAAAAACTCATGTAGCAGAGCGCCACAGTTGAGATCTGCCTCATCCACCCAGGTTGGATCGTCATACCCTCGCCAGTGTACGAGGAATTCGCGGTAGATCCGTCCATATCTCGTTCTTCTCCCTGATCTCATATCTGTGATCTTTTCCACTTCATACTCATCGGGATCACGATCTTGGATCCAGCTATCCCCTGGTAATAGATCTTCATCAAAATCCAGACGATCTTGACTCTCCACATTGAGTCGCATTAGTGGTCGATCTGGATATTCTTTCACGAGCTTCAACTTGTTCACGTGTACCATAGGGAAGATATGATAGCCGGATCCGCGATCTCCAATTTCACCGCATGTTCACCAACTCTCTCCATAATCCGGAATGGTCCATGCCACAAGTGTGCCAACTTCTTTGCATATCCCTCCTTACTCGATCTAGGTATAGCCACACTCGAGATCCGACCTCGATCTGATGCGGACGGATCTCCTGGTTGTGTAGATCCGCTCGATCTGAGATCGCCTCTCGCAGTCGTTGATTAACTTGTTCCCGCACTTGTTGATAATATCGTTGGATCTGATACCTCCACCGTCGTGGATCCCGATCATGTCTTCGCGTACTCCCTACCGGGATCACCGCTTCCAATGTGAATCTAGGATCCCACCCATGTACCATATAAAAAGGTGTTTCTCCTCGGATCCGATCATGCGCGGTGTTGATCGCGAAGGTAATCCTCTCGGCATACTCGTCCCAATCTCGTTGATTCAGATCCTGCACGTACATCTTAATCGCCCGAGTTGTGGTTTGGACCATGCGTTCTGCAGATCCGTTAGCCTGGGGCCGATATGCCATCGTGGCCCGTTGACGTTGACCCAAGATCTTGTTAAACGCTCGAAAAAAATCGGACATAAATCCTGGTTCACGATCATGCCTAATCGCTTCGCTGGCCCCAAATCGTCGGAAGACACATTCCTCGTATGATTCGGCGACAGTCTGAGCAGTCCTTGATGAGCTGGCTTTCGCGATCACATACCCAGTGAATAGATCTTCGAAGATCAATAATTCTGTATTCCCTTTGTGCGATCTGGGTAGCGACGGGATGTGATCCATAGCTATGATCTGGAAAGGATACGTTGCCTGAAGGTTACCTGGCGACTCTCCTTGGATCCGGGGTTTACTTTTGCCGGTCTCACAATCCACACATTCACCCACGTATCTTTGGACACTCTTATACAGACCTCTCCAATGGAAGTGATCCCGGATCCGCTGATAAGTTCGGCCGATCCCTTGGTGTCCACCTTCTAGGCTCACATGATAGTGATGTAGTATGTCCTGATATAGAGTTTCCGGGATCACTAGTCGCATCAGCTTATCTCGCTCTGCATCCGTCGGTCTCGTGGAGGGACAGTAGAACAGTAGATCGTGGTGATCCAAATCATAATCGGCTGCTAGATTAGCATATGATTTGGCTTCTTGCTGAGTCAGATCTTGTAGATCTCCATTCAGATATTTCTTCAATCCCGAGATCCACGCCTCCTCGTCTTGGGCTTGTCGGATCCGATCGATCCTGAGATCTCGAACTATTTCTTCCCGTAATGATCGCGGATCCGAAATCGTCCGCGTCGTAGATCGCAAGCCTGATCGAGTCACTACCGCCGTGATCTGGGCTGCTTGATCCGTCCTCTTGACTACCAATACCTCATCCAATCGGTTCAACGTGATCAGATCCTGCTTATCCTCATCCGACTCGATCTTCACTCCACCTTGTCGCTGTAGCGCTGCACTAGCCAAACTGTCCGCACTTCCGTTCCAATCTCGTTTCACATGCACGAGTTCGTGATCTGGCCAGTCCCTCAGACGATCTAAAGCTCTTTGTTTGAGCAAGGTCAGACCGGGTGCCTTACACTCGATCTCACCCCTGACTTGTCGGATCACTAGATTAGAGTCGCCGCAGAACACCACTCGTTTGCGATCAACGGTATTCAACAAATCCAGACATAGTAACAACCCATGATATTCAGCTTCGTTGACGGTAAGATCTTCCGCATAGGCCGATCTGGCCTGGATCACCGTCCATTCAGGCAACTTCCACAAGATCGCACTGTATGCGCCACCCCCACGCTTCACGCGGGCTGATCCATCGAAACTGACAACATACAGCTCCTCATCCCTTGGATCACAGGAATTGGAGCTTGGATCTTCCGTCGTGGCTCTTTCTTGGGCGAGATCTGGATCAACGCTTCATCCACCATGGATCTGGGCGTGATACTAGCCGCAATCACCCCTAGGATCTCTTCTTCTCCTTTAACGCACTTCACAATCTCTAATGTCCACGGTGATAGCAATGACGCCCATTGACCCAATCGCCCTTGTAATCCGGTCGATCTAAATAACCAGGCCAACGTGGAGCGTCTAGTCAACACCCGGATCCGGCGTCCCACCAACATGTTATATCCGAGATCCAGGATCCTTAGCAACGCCAACACTTCTTTCTCCACTGGGCTGTAATTCAGCTCGTTCGACTTCAACGTCCGGCTCACGAAGGTGATCGGGTAGTAGTTCTGGTCGTACTCTTGCACGAGAGCTGCCGAGATCGCCCAATCACTCGCATATACGATCACCACGGATTCCCGATCCATATCAAAATGGCGTAGGATCGGAGTGGATGCGATCTTCGATTTGAGTGTCTCGAAGGCCCGATGAGCACGAATCCATCGTGGATCCATCTTGACTCCATCTAGTTCCCCTGGATCCGACGGCCCCGTAGGCTTCAATGCTGGGTCCGATCCAGGATCTTCCTTCAGATCCAGTTGATCTAACCCTTTATGTTCCATACTTCGCTTGATCTGGATCCGCACATCATCCTTGGACATTGCGGCGAAGTCGACCTCCCTCAACCCGTACAGCACGGCTGCGTAGATAGCATAGTCTTCGATAAATCGACTGTAATAATTCAAGCTGCCCAGAAAAGATTGCATCGATCTCAGCGATCCAGGAAACGCTAGATCCGTTAATGCCGCTAGATCCTTAGGATTCGCCTCCAGTCCATCTTTCGAAACGCGATGCCCCAGATATTCCACTTTATTCATACCCCAGAAACTCTTCACCACACTGATCGACAGGTTCCATTTATCACACGCCTCCAGTAGGGCGTCCACTCGATCACATAGTTGATCCCAGCTACCCGCCGGTATGAGGATGTCATCGATATACGATCTGCGCCCGATCACTGATGGCTTGTCTGGATCATCGGCCTCTCCCACTTCAAACACGTCTGTGGATCTTGGATCTGATCCAGGAGGTGGGATCCGGGTGAATCCATATAAGGCGTTGTCGATCAGACGTTGGTAGATCTGCGGCGCATTCTTCAAGCCGAACGGCATACGATTCCATTCGAATAGTCCGAATGGGGTAACGAAAGCTGAGATCGCTCGAGCTCGATCTGTCATAGTCACCACCCAGAATCCACTGGCCATATCTAAAGAGCAATACCACAGGACTTTATCCAGATCCTCCAGAAGATCGTTGATCAGGGGCATAGGGTAGACCATCAGTTGAGTAAGCCTATTGACTAGGCGATAATCAATACACAGCCTGATGTCCACCCCATTTTTCTTCACGATCACCACGATCGGTGAGGCCCAGGGTGATCTAGAATAGCTGATCATCTTAGCTGATAATAATCCCTTGATCAGATCTGATAACTTCTCGCGGAATCGAGGTGCGATCTTCCTCACTCGTTGGGCGATTGGCCTAGCATCTCCCACATCGATATCACACACCACACCTCTTGCGGCCGGCGGTAGAGCATTTCCCTTTCCGATGAGAAGATGTCGATAGTTCCAGATCTTCTGACGTAATCGTTCGATCTCCGCCGTAGTCTGGATCCCCGGATCTCCAACTTGGATATCCTCAACCTTCACCTCATCCGTGGTGGGGTTGATCTCTGGAAGGATCGCCATCTCTTCATCTACATCTTCCGCATACAGATCATTACCTTCATGGTAATGTACCTCCGGCTCTGGATCTGGGGAATTTCTTCGATCCTCCGGGGACACCTCCTGTATCGGGGTGGATAACTGTCCGGGTGGATCTCTTTCAGCTGATCCTCCAGTCACTGGATCCAAATCGTCCGCCTTTACCTGATCCATATTTTGGTTTGTCACCTCGGTCTCTATCGGTTGGATCAGGGTCTGATCCTGCGGATCTATTCCCGCTGATGTTTGATCTTCGGTCGTCAACACTGGTTTTACCTGTATCTGCGAGATCTCGGGTCGTTTCAGGATACCACGAGGTGCTGGGTAGGAAGGTCGATCCACCGTCGGCTCTGTTGATCCCATCAAGATCTCATCATGCTCGGAGCTCAACTTCCACGCCACTCTACGACCCCAACGTCACGCCAAGACGTTCAGCTAACACCGATCGAGCAACTTAGCAGTCACCAAGAGAGGAAGATCCAGCCCAACCGACGGGTACACAAGGTGAGCAAGTTCAGCAGATCACGGATCATCGGAGGACCCCCTTCGTTAGTCGGTGTCCGGGCATTGGTGGGAAGTTGGATCTAGCGATCTCGCAGATTTTGCTGATCCCGCTACACCACACTTCGCTTGATCTGGATCCGCACATCATCCTTGGATATTGCGGCGAAGTCGACCTCCCTCAACTCGTACAGCACGGCTGCGTAGATAGCATAGTCTTCGATAAATCGACTGTAATAATTCAAGCTGCCCAGAAAAGATTGCATCGATCTCAGCGATCCAGGAAACGCTAGATCCGTTAATGCCGCTAGATCCTTAGGATTCGCCTCCAGTCCACTTTTTGAAACGCGATGACCCAGATATTCCACTTTACTCATACCCCAGAAACTCTTCACCACACTAATCGACAGGTTCCATTTGTCACACGCCTCCAGTAGCGCGTCCACTCGATCACATAGTTGATCCCAGCTACCCGCTGGTATGAGGATGTCATCGATATACGATCTGCGTCCGATCACTGATGGCTTGTCTGGATCATCGGCCTCTCCCACTTCAAACACATCTGTGGATCTTGGATCTGATCCAGGAGACGGGATCCGGGTGAATCCATATAAGGCGTTGTCGATCAGACGTTGGTAGATCTGCGGCGCATTCTTCAAGCCAAACGGCATACGATTCCACTCGAATAGTCCGAATGGGGTAACGAAAGCTGAGATCGCTCGAGCTCGATCTGTCATAGTCACCACCCAGAATCCACTGGCCATATCTAAAGAGCAATACCACAGGACTTTATCCAGATCCTCCAGAAGATCGTTGATCAGGGGCATAGGGTAGACCATCAGTTGAGTAAGCCTATTGACTAGGCGATAATCAATACACAGCCTGATGTCCACCCCATTTTTCTTCACGATCACCACGATCGGTGAGGCCCAGGGTGATCTAGAATAGCTGATCATCTTAGCTGATAATAATCCCTTGATCAGATCTGATAACTTCTCGCGGAATCGAGGTGCGATCTTCCTCACTCGTTGGGCAATTGGCCTAGCATCTCCCACATCGATATCACACACCACACCTCTTGCGGCCGGCGGTAGAGCATTCCCCTTTCCGATGAGAAGATGTCGATAGTTCCAGATCTTCTGACGTAATCGTTCGATCTCCGCCGCAGTCTGGATCCCCGGATCTCCAACTTGGATATCCTCAACCTTCACCTCATCCGTGGTGGGGTTGATCTCTGGAAGGATCGCCATCTCTTCATCTACATCTTCCGCATACAGATCATTACCTTCATGGTAATGTACCTCCGGCTCTGGATCTGGGGAATTTCTTCGATCCTCTGGGGACGCCTCCTGTATCGGGGTAGATAACTGTCCGGGTGGATCTCTTTCAGCTGATCCTCCAGTCACTGGATCCAAATCGTCCGCCTTTACCTGATCCATATTCTGGTTTGTCACCTCGGTCTCTATCGGTTGGATCAGGGTCTGATCCTGCGGATCTATTCCCGCTGATGTTTGACCTTCGGTCGTCAACACTGGTTTTACCTGTATCTGCGAGATCTCGGGTCGTTTCAGGATACCCCGAGGTGCTGGGTAGGAAGGTCGATCCACCATCGGCTCTGTTGATTCCATCAAGATCTCATCATGCTCGGATCTTCCCTCCACCGTGGCTTCCAGAGCCAGATTTTGCCATTCCATATACCGACGTGACCCCACCGAGACAAATCCTGGCATCCGGGGAATGTGATCACCCGATAGCCAGATCCCAACTCTCACATCTTCTTGCAATATAATCGCCTTATCGCTCACGTTGGTGATCTGCAGATACCGTCTCTTCCCAAGGCCTTTTACCACCGTAGGTACCCAATGGTCCCCCCGGGTAACCCAGAACTTCTCGTGATCTGACATCCGGAGATGTAGTTGAAGTTCCACTGACTGTCCGATCTCGATCTGGATATGCTCTCCCACAGTTACCAGCCTGGCCTTGTCGTTGTAGAGCTGTCGACGCCCACTAAGTTGGATCCGCACCTCATCAGGTAAGCTTATAGATCCATAGGCTAGATCCAGTCGGATCCCCGCCGGTACCATGAAATCCATACCCAGGATGGCATCTTGGCCTGCCAGATCTCCAACCCAAATATCGAAAAAGTAAACCAGCGATCCGGCCATAGTGATCTTGATCCGGGTTCTCCCTTCTGTCCTGTAAACACTTTCGCCGATCCCAACGCAATCTTGGATCTGGCTCGTATCGATATAGCACCCAACCTTACGAGCAAAGGCCGTATCCACTATGGACACTTCGGCGCCTGTATCTAAGAGCAAGATCCCCCTCTCATTGTTGAACTTACCAGTGATCTTGGCTTGTCGGAACCATTTTCCCGGGGCATAGTGTTTCCAATATCCCCGAGATTCTCCTGGCAAGAGATCCATAACTTCGGATCTTCGGATCTCCTTGATCTGACTTGGCTTTTGAATCACTGGTGTATCCTCCTGATCTGTGGGCTGGAACCACAGATCTGGATCCCGTTGCTTCCAGTAACCCCTTATCTCTCCTGGATGGAGGTCCACCATCATGGTTACTTCAGATCTGGAGTAATCATCCGCCTGGCGGACACTTGAGATTGCGACAGCACGATTTCCATTCAGATCACATGTATTACCGCGTAGATCTGGGATCCTGTTACCCTGATCTACCGATTTCTTGTTCACAAATGCATAGATGCAGTATCTAGAGCGCTCGGCTCGTACCGGATTCCAACCCGGCGAGCGTCTTAGTTTAACATCTTTTCGGCAGATTCTGGAAGCATACCTGCATGTTTGGCTGGGTTGAACCACTGGCGGATCTGGTTGTAGAACTCTTCCATAGGACATTTTCCCATATCATGTAGTTCTCCGCACCCTCGGCACACAAAAAGGCAGTGATCTGCCGGATGTCCTCGCTTGCCACACTTATGACAAGTAAGGCGTCTCCAGCATCCTAGATCTGAATGCTTCTTGGATCCACAGTGCGAGCAACGGTTCCGATCGGATCCGCCGCTCTGGATCCGGGATCTGTGATCTGGTGGGGTTTGATCTGTCGACTTGTGGGTGATTGGTACTTGCTCGACCTTCTCCATACCCGGTTCCACTTTTGTGGTGGCGTCCTGCTCAGCTGCCAGGTAGATCCGCCGATGATTGTCTCCATCCGAGTCAGATCCATCCGATCCGTCGGATCCAGACTCAGATTCAGACTCCATGGTCCGGATCTGCACCGCGCGGACATGTTTTGTCGTAGCTGCAGGTGCTGGATTAGTTGCCTTCTGCCGGTACTTGCTGGACCCGAATGCGGCCTTCTTCTGTCTGCTCTTTGCACGTTCACGGGCTCGTAGCACTTCTTCGAGATCATCCGCGTCGGATAGTCGTAGCAGAGTCAGCCTGTCAGCTAGATCTTGATCTTCCAAAGTTTCGATATAGTGATCCACATGTTCGCGTCGATCTTTCGCATTACCATCCTTGATCTTCAACTTTGCACGTAATCCGGCGACATTCAGACGGTAAAGGTAATCGAGGGGAGATTCTTCTGGTCGACGTCGAGCGTGATAGTATTGTCTAGCCACTGATACCCCCAATCCGCAGTACTGGATTTGGAAAGCCCTAAGCAGATCCGACCATTTATTACGGGTGGATCTGCTTAGTTGCCGATACCAATTCTTGGCGGATCCAGCCAATAGATCCGCAAAGGTCAAACATTTTTCTTCATCGGAGGCTTGATCTCGCATGAACGCCGATTTCACTTTGCCAATCCACGCTCTGGCTCGATCTTCGTCTTGATCCTTCCCCGTGAACTCCTTGAGATCTGAGATCGCAGAGATCCGGACTCTCTGGATCATGGTTGATCCGGCTGATCCGGTCGTAGCGGTCGCGACCGTCGCTCGAGCAGCCGTGGGGAAGTCGATATCGTCTGGATCATACTCCCATCGAGATGTGCTACGTTCAGATCTCACAGATTCCATATCTACATCTTGTGATCCTGGATCCTGAGTCTTCGTCGCTCCTTGATCCATGATCGGCCCTCGCTGTTCTGCCAGGAATCTACTCATGGCTGCTTCGAAATACTTCTGTAAGGTGCCTGATGAGGCATCTGACGTCGTGGCTGCTGTGATCTGGTCTTCGGAGGTCGGGATCGTCCTTGAGCGGCCGGATCTCGGCTGATTCCGACGTTGGATCTTAGATCTCGCCTCCAGCATTGAAGTACCGGAGGGTCCCAGAGACATTCGCTTTGGTTCCGATGAGAGATCTGATTCGTCCTCGGCAGCCGAGGCGTAATGTGATGAGGACGTTTGGCGATCCGTAATACTCGCCGGAGGTGATGGCAATGGATCTGTGATCTGCGGGATCTCGCCGACGAGGATTTTGAGCTTGGAGAATAAATCCTTGGTGGCAGTCTGGATCACCTTGAGATCCAGATCAAAGACATCATCCGCATCGAAAGCTCCCGTGGTCATTCCTGCTTCCTTCAACAGTCGTAATAAATCCTTGACTGCTTCTAATTTGTTGGCAGTCTTGATCGGAGCTGATACGGGTTCTCTTGGATCTCCGACCTGCTTCAGCCTCAGGATCCGCATCACGGGATCTCGATCCAAAAACTCGCGAAGTTCTTTGTGGTAGAATAGATTCTCCAGATCTTCGTCTGACCAGCCTTGTCCCGATCTGGATCTAGGTTTAGATCCGATCTGATCTTCGTCGTCAATCTCTGGAGCCTTCATCTTCTTCCGTGTTGACTTCTTTTTGGGCTTCTTCTTATCGGATCTGGAGATTGAAGGATCCTTGGGTGGATATAGTGGAGGCTCGATCGGGGATCCGACCAATCTGTACGGTTCCACTTTCGCCTTCCCTTGTTTTGTTGACGGATCTCGACTTGCGTCGAGATCCGCCGGGGTCCCTGCGGGGACCTGTGGAGGTAGAGGTTTTTCTTCTAGATCTGGATCTGGATCCAGATCACCCTCTCTTCCGTCAGCAGAGTTCCTCCTAGCGCTCTGCTGATCCGCGGATCTTGATTCATTCAGCGGCATCATCGTCGATCCGAGGTCCGATGACGCTTGTTCCCCTTGTTCAACCTTCACTTGAACATCTTCTTGAGACTCACGGTGAAATCCCTGGTTCGAATCCGGGCACGCGCACCATTGTGGTGTAGCGGGATCAGCAAAATCTGCGAGATCGCTAGATCCAACTTCCCACCAATGCCCGGACACCGACTAACGAAGGGGGTCCTCCGATGATCCGTGATCTGCTGAACTTGCTCACCTTGTGTACCCGTCGGTTGGGCTGGATCTTCCTCTCTTGGTGACTGCTAAGTTGCTCGATCGGTGTTAGCTGAACGTCTTGGCGTGACGTTGGGGTCGTAGAGTGGCGTGGAAGTCTTCACACCACTCGCCAGTAGTAGATCCGGAGTCCAAGCGATTAGATCAAGCTTGGATCCGGCGGCCTAGATCTGGATCTGGCCTTGTAGTAATTCCTTTAGTGTCGATTTCCCTTTACGCGGGGTCCTTTGATTGCTTGGCGCTTCCTATAGCGCGATCTTGATACTTGAGAAACCGAAGATCTACCGGCTAAGCAATTAATACCGGGATCTTGGATCTGCACTTAGGGTAAGATACTAGGAGGTTGGATCTAGCCAATATATTATCTAGATATTATCAACCACCCTAGATCTATACACCTAAATCGCTATTAATACCGTAGGGCCAATGTAGTTCCCGTTTCCAGGCGCGTAGCGAAGCACTTGTGTCGTACGATGCAAATTCGGTTCTGATTTAATGTTAAGACCTATCCCATCCTGTATCCTATCCTTAACGACACATCGACTGATTACGCTATCCTGATCCTTGTCCTTTCTTGTCCTCACCATCCTGGCAGTCGACATCCTTGCAGATCACCTTGGATCTGAACCATAAACATTAGATCACTAGTCGCAATGTTGTGATCTGGCCTTCTCTTCTCTCCAATATCGTAATCATCCACCGTAATGTCCAGATCACACGTCTCCCGAGTCAGATCATGCCTTAATAAAGCTAGATCGCGCTGATCCAATCTCAGGTCAGCTAGATCTCCTTGATCTGGTTGATCTAGGGTTTCCGTGTATGATCCGGTGACAATACTTCGTGATAATCATAACTATAACATATCCGAGCTTATTCCATGCCGTCAATCCCCCAATCATCGTTCATCTTTGCCACAATATCCCTAGATCCCGGACCACTCGGATCCGCCTATGGATCTAGGTTCATGAGCCTTGATCCACATTCCCCGAATAGACCCACATATGTGAACCGATCTGGTCTTTACGGATATAGATTATAGCCTAGATCTGGACATCTAGGCTTAGATCACCAGTTTCTGCAGATTATATAACCCATATTACAATCACGCAAGTCCCACATCATCCATATCCACACGAGATCTTCCCAGCTCTCCGGATCTGGGTACATGTACAGATCGTATACCAATACATCTATCACGTCCCACCCAACGTGTCACTAATCTCCATCAATCTTATCCATCAACTGGATCCCCAACCAGATCCACCCACATCAGCTCGTCATCTACTCCAATCACATCACGTCAGGTCCGATCACGTCCAAATCGGATCTTTCCTGGATATTCCACTGCCAAATCTTTCAAATCCACTTCACCACAGCGAAGTATGGAACATAAAGGGTTAGATCAACTGGATCTGAAGGAAGGTCCCGGATCGGACCTGGCATTAAAGCCTACGGGGCCGTCGGATCCAGGAGAACTAGATGGAGTCAAGATGGATCCACGATGGATTCGTGCTCATCGGGCCTTCGCGACACTCAAATCGAAGATCGCATCCACTCCGATCCTACGCCATTTTGATATGGATCGGGAACCCGTGGTGATCGTATATGCGAGTGATTGGGCGATCTCGGCAGCTCTCGTGCAAGAGTACGACCAGATCTACTACCCGATCACCTTCGTGAGCCGGACGTTGAAGTCGAACGAGCTGAATTACAGCCCAGTGGAGAAAGAAGTGTTGGCGCTGCTAAGGATCCTGGATCTCGGATATAACATGTTGGTGGGACGCCGGATCCGGGTGTTGACTAGACACTCCACGTTGGCCTGGTTATTTAGATCGACCGGATTACAAGGGCGATTAGGCCAATGGGCGTCTCTGCTATCACCGTGGACATTAGAGATTGTGAAGTGCGTTAAAGGAGAAGAAGAGATCCTAGGGGTGATTGCGGCTAGTATCACGCCCAGATCCATGGTGGATGAAGCGTTGATCCAGATCTCGCCCAAGAAAGAGCCACGACGGAAGATCCAAGCTCCGATCCCTGTGATCCAAGCGGATGAGGAGCTGTATGTTGTCAGTTTCGATGGATCAGCCCGCGTGAAGCGTGGAGGTGGCGCATACAGTGCGATCTTGTGGAAGTTGCCTGAATGGACGGTGATCCAGGCCAGATCGGCCTATGCGGAAGATCTTACCGTCAATGAAGCTGAATATCATGGGTTGTTACTATGTCTGGATCTGTTGAATACCGTGGATCGCAAACGAGTGGTGTTCTGCGGCGACTCTAATCTAGTGATCCGACAAGTCAGGGGTGAGATCGAGTGTAAGGCACCCGGTCTGACCTTACTCAAGCAAAGGGCTTTAGATCGTCTGAGGGACTGGCCAGATCACGAACTTGTGCATGTGAAACGAGATTGGAACGACAGTGCGGACAGTCTGGCTAGTGCAGCGCTACAACGACAAGGTGGAGTGAAGATCGAGTCGGATGAGGATAAGCAGGATCTGATCACGCTGAATAGATTGGACGAGGTATTGGTAGTCAAGAGGATGGATCAAGCAGCCCAGATCACGGCAGTAGTGACGCGATCAGGCTTGCGATCTACGACGCGGACGATTTCGGATCCGCGATCATTACGGGAAGAAATAGTTCGAGATCTCAG
Organism: Phytophthora palmivora; assembly: GCA_008079305.1. Taxonomy (NCBI): domain Eukaryota; phylum Oomycota; class Peronosporomycetes; order Peronosporales; family Peronosporaceae; genus Phytophthora; species Phytophthora palmivora. The sequence continues at coordinate 7,307 of VOQZ01000218.1, read as the reverse complement.
GATCGATCGGATCCGACAAGCCCAAGACGAGGAGGCGTGGATCTCGGGATTGAAGAAGTATCTGAATGGAGATCTACAAGATCTGACTCAGCAAGAAGCCAAATCCTATGCTAATCTAGCAGCCGATTATGATTTGGATCACCATGATCTACTATTCTACTGTCCCTCCACGAGACCGACGGATGCAGATCGAGATAAGCTGATGCGACTAGTGATCCCGGAAACTCTATATCAGGACATACTACATCACTATCATGTGAGCCTAGAAGGTGGACATCAAGGGATCGGTCGAACTTATCAGTGGATCCGGGATCACTTCCATTGGAGAGGTCTGTATAAGAGTGTCCAAAGATACGTGGGGGAGTGTGTGGATTGTGAGACTGGTAAGAGTAAACCTCGGATCCAAGGAGAATCGCCAGGTAACCTTCAAGCAACATATCCTTTCCAGATCATAGCTATGGATCACATCCCGTCGTTACCCAGATCGCACAAAGGGAATACAGAATTATTGATCTTTGAAGATCTATTCACTGGATATGTGATCGCGAAAGCCAGCTCATCGAGAACCGCTCAGACTGTCGCCGAATCATACGAGGAATGTGTCTTCCGGCGATTTGGGGCCAGCGAGGCGATTAGGCATGATCGTGAACCAGGATTTATGTCCGATTTTTTCCGAGCGTTTAATAAGATCGTGGGTCAACGTCAGCGTGCCACGATGGCATATCGGCCCCAAGCTAATGGATCTGCAGAACGCATGGTCCAAACCACAACTCGGGCGATTAAGATGTATGTGCAGGATCTGGATCAACGAGATTGGGACGAGTATGCCGAGAGGATCACCTTCGCGATCAACACCGCGCATGGTCGGATCCGAGGAGAAACACCTTTTTATATGGTACATGGGTGGGATCCTAGATCCACATTGGAAGCGGTGATCCCGGTAGGGAGTACGCGAAGACATGATCGGGATCCGCGGCGATGGAGGTATCAGATCCAGCGGTATTATCAACAGGTTCGGGAACAGGTTAATCAACGACTGCGAGAGGCGATCTCAGATCGAGCGGATCTACACAACCAGGAGATCCGTCCGCATCAGATCGAAGTCGGATCTCGAGTGTGGTTATATCTCGATCGCGTGAAAGAGGGATATGCTAAGAAGTTGGCACACTTGTGGCATGGACCATTCCGGATTATAGAGAAAGTTGGAGAACATGCGGTGAAATTGGAGATCGCCGGATCCGGATACCACATTTTTCCTATGGTACACGTGAACAAGTTGAAGCTCGTGAAAGAGTATCCAGATCGACCACTAATGCGACTCAATGTGGAAGGTCCAGATCGTCTTGATTTTGACGAAGATCTATTACCAGGGGACAGCTGGATCCAAGATCGCGATCCGGATGAATATGAAGTGGAGAAGATCACAGATATGAGATCAGGAAGAAGAACGAGATATGGACGGATCTACCGCGAATTCCTCGTACACTGGCGAGGGTATGATGATCCAACTTGGGTGGATGAAGCAGATCTTAATTGTGGCGCTCTGCTACATGAGTTTTTGCGAGATCGCACGAATCATAATCGATTCGGTGTGATGCAATCTCACGAGGAATCATGAGGTTGCAATCGACGACAACAAGCTGGTTGTTGTCGTGGTGAAGTCGGTTGAAGGATCTACATGAGGGATGTAGATCGGTGGAATGGGTATGCATATATACATGGAATACGATGAGAATGGAAGATCAAGTCTCGCGATCCAAAGATCCTAGCTGATCGAGGTCGGCCAGGACTCTATGAGAGTGGATCGAAGTAAAGGGGAACCATACAAGTCAAGATCGCCGGACATATATTGAAGGATGTTATGAAAAGATATAGATCACACGAAGAGCTGATCACTACGATCTAGCTACTGGCCGGAGGCTGTGCCACTTGAAGACCGAAGAACTTGCGATCCAGGCGAGGGAGATGGCGCGCAGGGTGATCCGCGGTGTGATCCCGATAGTGGTTGCGCCAGGGATCTGCTGTGTCGGCCTCGGCTAATGCCTCCAGCAGATCGGTGGGCTCTCGGCGGTTGAGCTGTGGATCAGCGAGATTCGCACGCCGAGCCTCGACCCCGGGATACCAAGCCACTTCATCAGTCCGCTTGGGGAAGTGGAGGAAGAACGGATCCAAGAGCAGATCCAGATCACACCACCCCTCGATCATAGCCTGGATCAACGTGAGCAACATGCGCTTCCATCGATTTCCAGCGTGTGATCTGCGGTTATTGCGCTGCTTGGCGAAGGATCCCAGCCATGGCGACTGTGCGATCATAGCAGCGGTGATCGGGAATTTGTGTGTCGACTCCCAATACGCGATCAGCTCAGAAGCTTCAAAATCACGATACTGTCGGAGGAAGATCCCGAGTCGACCGCCGACACCGGCCTCGAAAGAGATCGGAGGCAGGGTGTTTCGGATCACCCGCCATGGCTCCGCCGCTTGCAAGGCCTTGACATTGGCCTCCGTGATCAGATGACCACAGAACGCAGGAGCAGTCGGAGAGGTGAAGATCGTCGGCCGGTGAGGGAAGATCCAGTCGGGCCGGAATGGCAGGATCGGGAACAAGAAGTTCACAGTCATGGTAATCAAAGTTTGATTTGCCAACCGAGACTCGATCCACGGATCTATGTCGGCGGCAGCCATGACCCGGACAATCCGCCGACCGGGAATACAACGACCCTCAGGGAATGGAACCTGAGGGACGAAGGTGATCCGAGGAGGCCGATGTCCAGGGGGCGGATTGGCCGGACCAGATCCGCCTGTGGGGCCGGATCCGTTGCCCTGATCTCCGGATCCAGCATCAGAATTCGAATCACCGGATCCACCAGGAGATCCGCCGGATCCGGCTGCAGATCGGCGTTGGGGAGACGCGTGATCTCGACGGCGGGCTTCAGATCGGGACTGGGAGATGGCCATCAAAGTTTGAGCCTCATAGAGGTCATCGGCCACTTCAGCGTCCTCCTCCTCCTCATCCTCCTCTGCCCCATCGGACCCAGATCCAACCTCGATCACCTCGCCTGAAGATCGGCTGCGTTCAACATCTTTGGAGGGCGGGATTGAGGCTTGATCTGGAGAGGGCGATCGCCCTTCAGCAGATCCCCCACCCAAATCAAACTCAGATTCGTCCTCTTCGTCCATGGACTCATCGTCCGCCTCGAGAGGAACAGATCGCTTCTTCTGAGGCCGCGATGGAGAGGGTGAGGTGGACCTGCTGCGAGATCGCTTTGATTTGGAGGCGTCAGCATCCCGATCCTCACTGCCCGAAGTCTCCGCGGAAGAAGAGCGTGGGATCCCTCCCGCGGGCTGATCCGTGTCGGATCCAGGATCCAGACGCAGTTGGGTCTGAGGAGGAGGCGCCCCGATTGTGGCCGAGATGGATGTGAGGCGATGGAAGGCAGCAGTGTATTCGTGACGGAGGGCATCTCGCTCACGAACCACTTTGCCCAGATCTCGGGAAAGCGTACGGATCTGAGCCTGATTCTCAGTAATGGTACGTTCCCGATCGGCATAGGCCTTCTGGGCTACTTCGACATCATGACGCGCGCGAGTCAAATCACCCTCCAACGTCTGCAGTTGGGTCATATCTGATGCCGATCTAGCCCGATGGGCTGCCAGATCTGACTGTAATAACCCCAGAGTCCGCTGCGCTGATAGGATCTCGGCATCCCGCGCACGGATCTGATCTTGTAGAGAGTCGCGCTCTCGGGTGATCTGGTCAAGATCGGCTGGAGTGGGGCCCACAGATTGGGGATCCGCTTGCGAAGACTGCGGATCGGGACCCGAGGACCCGCGATCAGCGCGATCGGAGCGAGATAGGAGCAGCTCTGCCTCGACCCGATCCAGCTCAGATCGAGTCCGGCGCAAGCTCTCCTCAGTCGCCGACAATGCAGACTCCGCTTCCTCCCGGCTCCGATCCAGATCGTGATTGACCTGCTGAAGATCCAAGATCTCTCCGCCGGCTTGTGTCATCTCGGACGTGAGATGACGGATCGTGGATTCCAGACGGCCTCGATCTTGGCCCAGATCATCGATGTGTGCTTCCAGTTGATGGATCTCGTCGGACCGACGATCAAGATCTCGGTTCAGATCGACGATCTGGGCTTCTAGGGCCGAGATCTCAGGTGCAGGCTGCGGCGGCTCCAGTCTGATGATGCGATCCGACTCCAAAGAAGATTGAAGAGCATCTCGCTCTTCTCGAAGACGATGAATTTCAGCCCGATAGCGCCCAATCTCGCGACCTTGGGTGGCGCACATCATCTCGAGCGACTCGAGAGAGCAAACATGCTCGCGATTTCGATCCACGGCCTCATCGGCCCGGCGGGTGGCCAGCCGTAGATCGTCGCCCAAACGCAACACTCGGCGACGCAAGGCGATCACAGATCGACGCAGATCCTCGGGTGAACCCCCAGTGGGCCCACCGATCTCGGATCGAGGAGAAGGAGGATCATGGTGGCCGGATCCATGTTGTGATCCATCGTGGCTGTGATCCGACATAGTTGGCTGAAGAGGCGAAGAGACTTGAGCTTGGCAAGGTGATTTGCAGAATGGACGAAGTGAAGTTGATATGCAACTACAACTGACGACCAGGAGGCGGCTGTGGTGAAGTGAATCTGAAAGATTTGGCATTGGAATATCCAGGAAAGATCCGATTTGGACGTGATCGGACCTGACGTGATGTGATTGGAGTAGATGACGAGCTGATGTGGGTGGATCTGGTTGTGGATCCAGTTGATGGATAAGATTGATGGAGATCAGCGACACGCTGGGTGGGACGTGATAGATGTATTGGCATACGATCTATGCATGTATCCAGATCCGAAGAGCTGGGAAGATCTCGTGTGGATATGGATGATGTGGGACTTGCGTGATTGTAATATGGGTTATATAATCTGTGGAAACTGGTGATCTAAGCCTAGATGTCCAGATCTAGGCTATAATCTATATCCGTGAAGACCAGATCGGTTCACATATGTGGGTCTATTCGGGGAATGTGGATCAAGGCTCATGAACCTAGATCCATAGGCGGATCCGAGTGATCCAGGATCTAGGGATATTATGGCAAAGATGAACGATGATTGGGGGATTGACGGCATGGAATAAGCTCGGATATGTTATAATTATGATTATCACGAAGTATTGTCACCGGATCATACACGGAAACCCTAGATCAACCAGATCAAGGAGATCTAGCTGACCTGAGATTGGATCAGCGCGATCTAGCTTTATTAAGGCATGATCTGACTCGGGAGACGTGTGATCCGGACATTACGGTGGATGATTACGATATTGGAGAGAAGAGAAGGCCAGATCACAACATTGCGACTAGTGATCTAATGTTTATGGTTCAGATCCAAGGTGATCTGCAAAGATGTCGACTGCTATGATGGTGAGGACAAGAAAGGACAAGAATCAGGATAGCGTAATCAGTCGATGTGTCGTTAAGGATAGGATACAGGATGGGATAGGTCTTAACATTAAATCAGAACCGAATTTGCATCGTACGACACAAGTGCTTCGCTACGCGCCTGGAAACGGTAACTACATTGGCCCTACGGTATTAATAGCGATTTAGGTGTATAGATCTAGGGTGGTTGATAATATCTAGATAATATATTGGCTAGATCCAACCTCCTAGTATCTTACCCTAAGTGCAGATCCAAGATCCCGGTATTAATTGCTTAGCCGGTAGATCTTCGGTTTCTCAACGATCAAGATCGCGCTATAGGAAGCGCCAAGCAACCAAAGGACCCCGCGTAAAGGGTAATCTACTACAAAGGAACTACTACAAGGCCGGATCCAGATCTAGGCCGCCGGATCCAAGCTCGATCTAATCGCTTGGACTCCGGATCTACTACTGGCGAGTGGTGTGAAGACTCCCACGCTACTCTACGACCCCAACGTCACGCCAAGACGTTCAGCTAACACCGATCGAGCAACTTAGCAGTCACCAAGAGAGGAAGATCCAGCCCAACCGACGGGTACACAAGGTGAGCAAGTTCAGCAGATCACGGATCATCGGAGGACCCCCTTCGTTAGTCGGTGTCCGGGCATTGGTGGGAAGTTGGATCTAGCGATCTCGCAGATTTTGCTGATCCCGCTACACCACACGACGGTAATACATATGGTTTTAAAGGTGGAGTTGATTGAATATGAGATGGTAGAGTAGGTAGTGGTAGAGTAAGATAAAGCAAAAATATGGTAAGGGATGTGTTAAAATTTTATATTAATGTGGAATGATTTGTAAAATGATATTGTGAAGATAACGTAGTATAGGACAATATTGTAGTGTATGGAAATAAGAATGGTGATGATGGTTTATATGGTAGTAGAGTATAGATTAGGGGGATGTATATGAATATAATAGTAAAGTAGTTAATAAAAATATGATATGTCGTTGTAAAAATGTGGTCGTAGAACATGTGATGGTAGAATATAAAATTGTAAAGTATGTGGTTATTGAGTACGAATTTATAGTGTGTGTGATTAAGAATGGGGTATATTAGAAGAGATTCAATTTTATATGATTGTAAAGGAAAAATGTATAATATAATGAATGAAGTAGTTTAGGAAAAATAACGGAGGGTATGATAGTAAAATTGTAGAAGATGGTTTATGTAGTAGTAAAAATAATGGTAAAGTATAAGGTTGTAGATGAATGTAATAGTAGAAAAATAAATATTATTGATATATGTAGTTATAGTGAGTATGATAGAAGAATATGTAATAGAAGAGTATATATTTATAAAATGTGTGGTAGAATGAGTACGAAGTGAAAATATATGTGATAAGGTATGTGGTATATTGGATATTACAATGTGATTGTAATATGAAGTATTTAGATATAAAGAAAGTGGTAGTAAGGTTGAGAAATTTAAATTTTGAATTTGTGGGGTATGAGATTATAAATTATGTGATGATAATGTATATATTGGTAGAATATAAGATTATAGAGTATGTAGTTGTATGGTTTGCAGTTGTAGATTATATAATAGTATTGTATGTAATTTAAGAGAAAGAAGTTGAAAATTATAAAATTAAAAAGTATGCAAATGTAGAATATGTGATTGTAGATTTTGGGATTGTTGAGTTTGTGATTATAGAGTTTGCGATTGTGTAGTTTGTGATTGTAAAGTTTGTGATTGTAGAGTTTGTGGTTGTAGGGTTTGTGGTTGTAGAGTTTGTGGTTTAGGGTTTAGGGTTTAGGGTTTAGGGTTAGGGTTAGGGTTTAGGGTTTAGGGTTTAGGGTTTAGGGTTTAGGGTTTAGGGTT